>JAOXNV010031202.1:0-51159 GCA_028565915.1 Momotus momota
GCCTGCGGAGCCCCACAGCGACCGTGCTCTTCACACTAAGGCTGTACACTTACATAGTGTCCTGCGCTGCAAGTGAATGAAATACTCAGCCATTGTCTCCCATTCTCTGCCGAGACCTACACCATCAAGCTGCATCACTCAGCGTAATTTCCGCTTTAAATCCGCCACTTCGGTATTATACAAATACCACTTTAGGACGCCCGGAATTAGCGCTAGGTTCATGTTGCACAGGCGAGAATTTTTGAGAAGCGGAAAAGGCAGCCGGCACAGCCAACGTTGCTGCCGCAGGTGGTCTGGGGCGAGTACAACCCCCGCAGGCGACGAAGAAGGAGGCGCCCCTTCAGCTGCGCCTCATCTTAACGTCACGCAGCCAGAAAGAAGCCAGAATTCAGGTCCACCATCCGACAAAATCAGTCACACAAGCATCAAGATGCTTCGGGGCCTCACAGGGTCCTTTCTTGGTGACTTGGGTCTCATTTCGGCACGACGTTCAAAGTGGTGACGGTCGACTGCGCCCTGGGGCCCTCGCAGCACTGAGTGGCCCTGGAGGCGCAGAACAAATCCCAGGTGCACCACGAGAGGGGAGAACAGCATCCATCTTTTCCAGTGACACCACAAGGCGCACCACCTCAGGAGCAGCTGTGGAGGCACGGCACTCGTCCTGTTGAGACTTTGCAAGCTTCATGTACAGTCTTGGACACTCTGCGGTTTTTGTGTCCGCGTTCCCCTCTCGGTGTTCTCTGCTTTCTCGCGGACACAGATTCCACCTCCCCTCACTTTCGTCCAAAGGTTCTTCGACATAATTTTTAAAAATCAGTTTTGTTCTCGTGTCCCTCACAGTAGGGTGGCATTCGTGAGCCTGACATCACGGTGTCATACAACGCATTACAATTAAAGCCGATTTCGTCTGATAGTGACCGGCCTCTTCTCATTCTACATCGTCCGCCCAGGTTTATTGCCTAGCAAAATATGGGAGGTCCTAGGGTCTATATTGTCAAAATCACATTCAACCCGGAATCACGCTTCCGCGTCTGCAGACGTACCTCCTGCCCTCGACGTTCGCAATCGCCCTTGTAACCTCTTCTTTGTCTCGCCATCCCAGGACACGCCTAAAGGCAGCAGTACATCAGCTTCCCAAGTTTGTGTTCGGCATTCCAACACTCTGTTGCACGTGAACTCAAAACAGTCAACCACGCATTGATCCAGCCTGTCTTCTTTGTCCGTGTTCTTCCGGCTGCCGTTTTCCGCCTTCTCTCGCCCACAGATTTTACCTCCCCTGATTCTCGTCCGATGTTCTTCAACGTAGTTCTCTGAAAATCAGTCGTTCTCCGTACAGTTTACCGTCTCTCATCTTCAGCCACGGTCAACAATACACTACGCAGTTATTCTTTTCTGAACGTAGCCAGAAGTCTAACAACCACTCGTAGAGGTGTTCGGCAGCCTCCTCAACTACTCTCTTGGCCGTCTACGTCCAATCCAGTGCACGTCTGCGTATTCGTAGCCGGAAGGCAACAACGGCAACAATTGAGAGTACCCAATCCAATCAGGAAATTACGACTTCTCTACGAAAAAATGCTGACCCTCTTGCCTCTCAAGTTCACGTCTATGAGATCCGTCGCGGTAGCGAATTCCTCGATCCAGCTCATTTTCAACACGGCAGCGCCGCGTGCAATAACACGCTTCTTTAAAGGGCCCTCGTGCGTATCGGGTTTCAAAGACGAAGTTCGAACGGTGACTTACGCTTGACCCCGCCCTCAACGATTTTGCAGATATTCAAATCGAGAAAGAAACGGTATGTTTCCTCGCTACGAAGATTGCAGCTGTCGAAGGCGACGACGTCTCTGCTGGACCCTGCGACCTTAGGCGGTTACGACTCTGTGGCGCCGAGTTGACTGGGATGTGCAACACGTGCTGCGTCGGACTGTGCTATTCCCGCCACAGGATTGCAAAGATGTGCTGCCGCATACTTACGCGAGTCCCGCTGGGTTTGCAGTAAATTGTAGAGACGAAATGCATCGAATTCAGTTGCCTCTTCCCAATGCAATATGCAAACGCGCAGTGCTGTAGCCGCTGCTCTCTCCACTCGCGCAAGCCAGAGTGCCCTGCTCTGATTTCCGGTTGTTCCGAAGAGTGCGACGCGTGCGACTCTCGGGCGCACAACCTCTGCACCTCGCAATGCTAACGTGTTCTTCAGACTCTTACTTGCCTCTAATATCGAAGGGCACTATTTGACACGACATCGTCGTAACGCACAGGAATTGACAGATTCGCTTGGCGGCAAATGTTCTGAGACCTGTGCAATGACTCCATTCACGAAATACTACCCTGCGGCACACGTGTGCGATACAAAGTCAGCAAATCTTTTCGACATGCGCACGGCCCTCGTCGCCACCGTCTAAGGCGATAAACCTTCTGAATGAACTCATTAAAAAGCTCACGGTTATATATCCTTTACATTTACATGCCTTCGGAAAAAGTAGCTTTCGCGGTAAAATAATAGGCGTTACCCGCCCTCATAGACGGCTCGGCCCCCGTCGCCACACAAGTCTTGTCCGCTGCTCCAGAACGATGTAGCTAGACGAACTGTGGACACCTCAGAAATCTGAACGGCGGACGCAGGTGCGTGCGCCCTCACAGAAAGGCTGTTAAAGTACGTTGTCCGTGGGACCAATAACCGAGAACTGGGCAGAAATACCCGCTGCAGAATGTCTTCGATGCATTAGTCTCGATCTCTCTGGTCCACGCGCGGCTGCCTCGGATGTCCCCACGCGACAAAACTGAGGGGCCAAGGCAGACATGTGTATTCAGAGCGTCTTGCCTCATGGGCATGTTTTCTTACGTTCCAATCAATGTTGTACTTCCAGAAAGCTAGTGAATGCACGCCGGCCCTTCGCCGCCCGCTACGAAGAAGCCGCTACCTGTCAAATCCGCTCCTGTTCCTGAGCCTGCAGTCACGTCGCTGCAGGAAGTCACAGAGGGAAAAAGCACGCAGAGGGGCAGTCGCAGCACATGAGCTTTTACTGTACAAGACTGAACGGAAGAGTGTGTCTGGGCGACTCTGTGCACTGCGCTGTCAGCATGCGTGCCAGAAATTGTCAGGGCAACATTCCGTCAACTTTCGTCCACAGAGGTATGCTGTGCGTTGCCACTCCGTAGGCGTACGCTCTCCACTAGCATTTTGATGCCTAGGAGTGAAATGGGCGTGTGACGAGAATAGAACGCCTGTGTGTACAGGCGAGGGCCTCTGACGAATGAATTCATGTTTCCACCTTACCCGCAGCTGCGGAGTCAAGGCCAAGCTGGGCCCTGGAGGATCGTCCATACAAGATACAAGCTGGGATTTCAGACAACAACCCGTGTTCATCTACTTGTACTAAAAATCGTTTCCGCCCGATGCCGCACTCTGTGGACATATTTGTCGGCGGAAACACAGAAAATCTCCACCACCTGAAATACTCCTACACGATTCCCCACTCTAGACAAATTCCTCTCGGCATAAACACGCCTTGCAGATTATTCTTTTGTTTGCACTACAGGTGCACATTCACGTCGAAGTTGCGTCGTCAAAAGAAGTCCAGGAGCAAGCTATCATCATTAATCTTCCTACACAATTTATGCAAAATACGACACTTCATTCTCAAAGTACGTGCCGCAGGGGCTCTCCAGCTATTGCGCACGATAGACACTTTCGGGACAAGTAGTCGCCAAACTAAATCCATGCGTCCAGTGAACACTTTCAGAAGCCAATGCTCCAACGTTTGCCTGGGAAGTCACAGATGGGCCCGGGCTTCGAACCGCTTAATCCGAACTACAGCCAACGTCGCATCTGAAAGCCAAAACCGTTCCCGCCCAGCACACTCTTAAATCAATAATGATTCTTTAAATAGTGATAACTCAGCCGCCAGCCTGTGTATATGAAAAATTTTTGACACAACTCTTCCTGTGCGTCCTCTCCCTCGAGCGCTGCACGTGCCAGACCACGATGCCCGTCCACTTCTCAAGCAGTAACGACATTCATGCATTGACGCTTAGACTACGAGGACGCTTCCATCTGCCCAGGAGGGCGAATGTCACATGATAACAACCTTTTCTCTCGCTGCTATTCGCTTTGCACTCGTGCGTCTGCCCCACCATGCAGAGCCCCATACGTAAAAGCTAGCTGTTGAAGTCTGTGCAAGCATTCTATTGCAAATAAACGGCGCACTTGGAGGCGGGAACTGAAGACCCGGAAGCGGACCGCAGACGTTTCGGCCACCCTCTAAACAGCTGTCACCCGCTGCAGGCCTAGTCCCCACGGCGCCCCGAGCTCTAAATCTTTTGGACGCAGCCCAACAGAGCGGATCCCGGAAACGGACTGCATGTATTCAAGTGCAGCCTGATCCCACACTGCTTCAAAAAGACGCTCATCAATTTCCCGAACTACACCACCGTCTACGGCCCTTGGCTGGGCATTTTCCCGTTTTCCCCTGACGCACGCTGACTCCTCTTGATCCCATATGTATCAACGGAAGTCAAAAAGGCTTCCTATTCGGTCCTCTGACGTCTCACTTCCTGCGGCCAGCATGCACAGGCCTCGTCTCGTTTTAGTAGTCGTTCCTCAAAGGAGATGGGCGTGAATGGACCTACGTTTCAGCTTCGCTTCTTGGATTACGTCCATCGCTGCAGTGCGTCACCCTGCGGCTTCCCCGCCTCCCGATGCTTTTTGCCTTTTTCTTGTTATGTATTTGCACCGAAGATATTCGCTGTCTTTTGGTTCCCTCCAGCCGTCTCATCCCTGTCACGCCCCTACACCAGATGTGCCGCGCATCAGCTGTATGTGAAAGTCGGTTGTCTGGTGGCCGAAGTTCTCACGGCTGTCACCCAGGGGTGGTAACGGTGTCTTATGGCCACTTGGGCTTGCATCCTGGCTTGTTGCTCGTGCGTATGTTCCCGGCTCTTGGCGCGAATACAACGAAATCGAAAAAAATTTCAGTTGGGGACTGCACATGTTTAAGCAAACACATTTCCACCGTTCTGCATCTCCTAAGAAATGCAGTGCTGACAGTTTTGGGGAAACGTTTGGCTGCACCGGGACTGTGCCAGAAGGAACAGCCTGCCACAGGCCCAGAAAAACATTGAGTTCTCCACGGGAGTTGTCTCGTCGTGGCGTCTGTGCTCGAAATTCTTATATACGATGTTGCCCTGCTGTTAGAGACTTCTGTAGCGTTCGACAAAGAATATAACAAAAATCGCGAAAGATCACGTGTCGCTCTGCCTCACCGCGTGTAGGGCCAAACGTGCTGCGAGACTCTCCAGTTAGTCTGCGGCTTCTAGGAGGCGGCGATTCTGTACATGTTCAGAGTTGAGCAGGCTGCTAGAAGCATTCTGCAGGCCTCACTGTCATGTGCCGGCTTCGCGGTCGCACGAGTGCAGGGCGATGACGAAATCAGGAATCCGCATCCGCGTAATGTTGTACCACCTTCACACTCAGCATCACCCTTTGGTCCTGAACACAAAGCAGGCTGGGCGAAGAGGTGCAACAAAAAAGTTGAAACTAGTGGTTCACTTCTGGATGATCTGAATTGACTTGCTAGCTTGTCAAAACAGCAAACTTCGCCAACCTCTTGATTAAATCTCACTTCCAACTGCGTGATAAATGCATGCTGTTCGAGGGCAGGGTGACGCAACATAATTGCAACAACGTCTTTGTCGCACTGCGGAGAGTCATAAGAGGAAGAGTGCCCGCGCGTCTTTATTGTCTTCAAGCCTGCAGTGCCTGCTGCAGACAACGGCGGCCCTCGTGTATTATTTTCCACATCTGCAAAAATGTAAAAGCCTCCTTCTAATCTGACCGCTATTTGTCGTCCAACGGACTGAGGCTACATGACGCAGTTCACGCACTGCAGGAAGCTCCACCTCATTCCGACAAATATACCCACTGTTACGGCCGTTTTTAAATGAATAACTCATAGGACAGCCCTCAAGCCACATTGAATTCTAACGTGTCACACGCGACAAAACGAATGAGCAGGGCACCATATTTCCACAACCACTGTCGAGCCACAGGTCACCGCGTCTTCGATGCGGAATGATGTCCTGCGCTGTTTCACGATTAGACAGCTCTCACCTTATTCAAATGCCTCTCTGATGTGGTGTTCCCCCACTCACTGCCTGGCCCCACCACGCACCCGCTTCGTCACTTTAGACTGCGTATCCCCTTCTTCCGACACTCACTGACGCACTTGTCTAGCGGCCTTTCCACCACACCTGCGCCACGTCCAATATGGTATTACTTTGAGACACCAGTTTTCCGACCGTCCCTGCCGTCTGCCCTCATCGTAACATCTACCTTCCCGTTAAACGTTCTTTACTGCATGGGGAGTGAACCTTTTTGACCTCTCGGAAAAATTATTCTTAGGTGGCGCCTTGTGCACATCTTGTTCATCACAAGTGTGACAGTCTCACGTTGTCATCACACCGAGGGTGACGGTTCTGCATTGAATTACTCGGAAGCGCAGCTGGGCCATGAGCCAGTGTCAGCTGGACAGTTGTAACGGAGAAGGACTCAGACACTCCACTAATACGTCGTTTTAAAAAGGTAGAAATTTTCTCATCCATAGATGCAAAGAACTCCAGTGAAGACAGAAGCAATTCAGCTTTGGGTCTACCTAGAGTGTGTTCAGGCCCGCAACACCGAAGACTCGAAATCTAGTGGTGCAGCTGCTGATCTGAAACGTCGCGCCAATTAGGCTTCTGCAAACGGGTCGAAGTTCGAGGTTCTGTCGCTGCTAAGGGTTCTTCATCATTGAAAACGAACTTGTGCAAGAAGCGGCACAAGAGTGAAACTCATCTCTCCTCATGTCTTGGCCGAAGGAGGTTCGAAAGTCTGGAATCAGGTTGCCACTTCTCAAGGTGAACGACTCCAAATGTAAAACAGAGCAGGCGACGGTGTGGGTAGCGGCTGCCCGCCCTGCTCTACCACCCAAATTCCAAGTGCGCCCGAAGCGCGGGCCACACACATGAGCGAACAGGAACAATACGATCTGCCGGAAGTTATTTTCGGCCTGCGTGTCAGCTTCAACAATCTTTGTTCAACGCACAAGTCGGCCGCTGTGGGACACACCTAGAGCAACCACCGACGCCTGAATACCCTGCCTAGATTTGCACCCTGATAAGATAGAGAATACTGTTTAGGGGAAAACAACATTGCCAAGCTTTACCTGTATCTGCGTCACAAATATCTGCTTTACGAGGACAGAGGTACTCAACAGAATTGCAATAGTGATTTAAGGAAGTATGGACAGTCAAAATGAGGGAGTGCGTGTACTGATAATGCACACATTGATACGACGCATAAGGGCCCCCTGCCAGCGGCGTGCCCATACGGCGAGCGCCTTTGTATTGTCTTTTCGACTAACTCATCTGGGTTCAAGTGTAGGTCGTTCGTCTCTCCGAAAATGTAAATCTTTACTTTCTGCTGAATGCTATTTGCTGGCGAGCCGCTGGAGACTAGCTGACTCACTTCATCGTGGTCGGATAACGAACCTTTTTAACGAAGAATTTCGGAAATCCCCCATAGGCCCTCCTCAGGCAGCCCTGGAACAGGATTTATCAAGACGGCGACAAAACGAATGAGCACGACGTCGTATTTCCACACCTCATAGTCAGCCACGGATCACCGAGACAATGGTGAGGAGTATCGCTGTTCTATCCTCAGGTAAAGCACTTTCAGGGTACCACTCGAATGTGGAACTCTGCCAAATTCCCCACTGGTACTATTCGGATATGAAACTCTGCCAAAGTCTCCAATGGAGAAGAATAATGAACATGGAACCACAGTTTTCTCAGCCTTGCGCGTCACGGGGCACTTTTTGAACGTGGACAGCGGTAAGACACACTTCCTGTCATTGTGTCAACGGCGCATCGGCATCCCCGTTGATTGCAGGCCTCCTCCTGTTCGACCATGCAGATATCGAATGGCACAGCCTTCCGTCCCAAGGAGACCCTATCGACCTCCGATTGTATGCTGGATGAACACAGATATCGAACTGCACACGTCCCGATGCGGGATCAACGTAGAACCCGTGGCCGAATGAGAGGCTGCCTGGAACTGGACACAAGAGATAGCAGCTCGGCAACCTCCAGGAATTCGGCAAACGCATGAAGCCCTCTTCGGAACGCGCACATTCCTATCGCCCTTTCGATTAACCCCATGCCAACGCTAGTCCGTTACGACGGATCCCACCAGAGCGGTCGTTGCAAACAGCACAGGTGTTTCCGCTTTTTCACCCCTCAGACAAGGTGTTAAATGAAAAGGAGACATTTTCACAGAATTCGGTGCACATTCTCTCTCCTGAAAAGCCTTGTCCTCAATGTCGAATGATGTCGTGCGCTGTTTCACGATTAGACAGCTCTCACCTTATTCAAATGCCTCTCTGATGTGGTGTTCCCCCACTCACTGCCTGGCCCCACCACGCACCCGCTTCGTCACTTTAGACTGCGTATCCCCTTCTTCCGACACTCACTGACGCACTTGTCTAGCGGCCTTTCCACCACACCTGCGCCACGTCCAATATGGTATTACTTTGAGACACCAGTTTTCCGACCGTCCCTGCCGTCTGCCCTCATCGTAACATCTACCTTCCCGTTAAACGTTCTTTACTGCATGGGGAGTGAACCTTTTTGACCTCTCGGAAAAATTATTCTTAGGTGGCGCCTTGTGCACATCTTGTTCATCACAAGTGTGACAGTCTCACGTTGTCATCACACCGAGGGTGACGGTTCTGCATTGAATTACTCGGAAGCGCAGCTGGGCCATGAGCCAGTGTCAGCTGGACAGTTGTAACGGAGAAGGACTCAGACACTCCACTAATACGTCGTTTTAAAAAGGTAGAAATTTTCTCATCCATAGATGCAAAGAACTCCAGTGAAGACAGAAGCAATTCAGCTTTGGGTCTACCTAGAGTGTGTTCAGGCCCGCAACACCGAAGACTCGAAATCTAGTGGTGCAGCTGCTGATCTGAAACGTCGCGCCAATTAGGCTTCTGCAAACGGGTCGAAGTTCGAGGTTCTGTCGCTGCTAAGGGTTCTTCATCATTGAAAACGAACTTGTGCAAGAAGCGGCACAAGAGTGAAACTCATCTCTCCTCATGTCTTGGCCGAAGGAGGTTCGAAAGTCTGGAATCAGGTTGCCACTTCTCAAGGTGAACGACTCCAAATGTAAAACAGAGCAGGCGACGGTGTGGGTAGCGGCTGCCCGCCCTGCTCTACCACCCAAATTCCAAGTGCGCCCGAAGCGCGGGCCACACACATGAGCGAACAGGAACAATACGATCTGCCGGAAGTTATTTTCGGCCTGCGTGTCAGCGTCAACAATCTTTGTTCAACGCACAAGTCGGCCGCTGTGGGGCACGACAAACGCCTACAGCAGCCACCCACGCCAGGGTGCCTTGCTTCGATCTGCACTCTGATAACACATATTACGCTCTCAAGGAGAAAAAAAGAGGGAGATTCTTACGGTCTTCTGCATAAGGAAAATGTGCTTTACGAAGACAGAGGAACTCAGCAGGATTGCAGCGACGTTTAGGGGCAATTGCACACAGTCACAGATGAGGAATTGTGCACCGTCATACGACGTACAAGGGCCCTGTGTCAACTGCGTACCGCATGGGGAGCGAATTTTCCCCTCATGCCTAATCCGCCTGCATCAGACAATGTGGCGTCACATGTGCGGTCCTCCTCTGCGGTCCTCCTACGCTCCAAAAAGGTGAAGGCTTCATTTTCAACTGAACGCCATTTGTCGTCGAACCGGTGGCTACGACGTGGCTCAGCTCACACATCGAAGGCGATTACACTACATCCTGACAAAGCTAGGTGCATTCACGAAATGTGCCAAAAAGCTTCTTGCAGGGCCCATCTGGCGCAGTACTGAGGCCTAAAGTAGGCTCAAGGCAACACACGAAATCAGCAGAATATCTAAACTCGACTTTCTTTATTCGGCCAGAGTCCACTGCAACAGCTTTGAGCAGTAGCGCTGTGATACCTTTACGTGAACTTCGTGGGGAAAACCAGTCGTATTTGTAATTCTGCACGTGGCTCTACCAGAGAAGACGGCGAGTGGGGATAGACGCTCTCCCTGTCCTTTGCACTGCTATGAAATGATTTCGCGGGCGCGTCGACATCCTCCTTAACTGCAAGCCATCGCCTGTTCGGCACCCCAGACTTTGTCTGTTACAACCTTCTGTCACTTGACTACATATCGGGCTCTGATTTGTGCGACGCTTGTAGGCAAATTTCATGGTGAACAGGTCACGACTCGGGGGTCCAACACAACATAGGAGGCCGAGTGAACTGCTGCCTCGAATCACCTTCCAGTCGAGTCCGCCACGCGTGACGCTTTTGAGATGCCGCCCCCGCCTACTGTACTTAGATATGTGCCGCCACCCGCTCTGATCCGTTACGACGCACCGCACTAGAGCCGCCGTTGCAAAAGACGTAAATTCTTCCACTTCTTGGTCGTTCAGACAATGTGTTGAGGCTGTTGCCGACAGTCGCTTAAATTCCGGTGCAGTTTCCGGTGTCTGAAGCTGCGCGCTCTCGCTGCATCATGACCCAGTCTGCTTTCTTTCTCACGCCCCCTTCTCAGCCGGTTATCAATGTGCTTTCCTGATGTGGCGTTTCCCCAACTTACTATCTGCCGACGAGACGCTCCCCCCTCGTCGCTTTAGTTTAGGTATCCCGTTGTTCCCGGGGGCACTGGTTGACTTGTACCTCGGTCTTTCAGAGACTCCTGGATGATTATGAACGCAATCTTTCAGACGCCATTTTTCTACAGTCTCTGCCTCCGTTTCTATCCCAGCCGTATTCCACTTAGATTCTATCGCAGGAGCCATTTTACAAGGACGAGTTGTGCGTTGGTTTCGTATTAATCGTGCATGAGAGTAGCGGAACTGTGCACAACCACCGTGTTTCCCACTATTCCACCATATCGAGTTTACGTTGAACCAATTTCTGTTCTTCTTTTATGCCGATGTACACACCTGCGTCTTAAGCGGGTGTTCACAAGGGTGACTGAAACGCGCGAGTAAAAAGTGACACTTTAATGTGAGAGCGTCTGCTTTTTCGTGAGGCCGAAAAAATCCGTTCCCAAAAGCACGAGTCCGCAACAAGCTCAATCCAGTACACGTACAACGCAGCAGCAACGAACATACCTCAATACCACATGGTCATCGAAATTTGTGTCACAATAAAGCATTTCGTCAAACATTTTCTTGAAGTGTTTGTCGCGGCAGAAAGAAAAAATTCCTTAAATCATCTCAGTGGGAATTGAACCCGGTGAATCAGGGGTGAGCTGAGTCAGCTGCAGGCTCTAGGACAGTCTCCAAGACGCTATACTTGGACGCCCTGCCGATGCCATGCGGGTTAGCCGCTGCAGACCGGATTGCGCTTGCCAATTCCAGGACCCCAGAGACTCACGGCCATGTATAGCCAGCCGGCTTCTTAGGCAGTACCACAGTAAATCTGCCATATCAGTGTTTCTCTAGATCCAACCGAAATTAGAAATAAGAGTACTGCGCAACGTAAAACTGGACTTGTATCTGTTTTCGTGAAAAGTGTCCTTCCACATCATGTACGACTCCCTGGGCTAAGCAAGTCTTGATTTAGTAAGCGACTTGTTCAACAGCCGACGAAAAGTAATTCTTGTGACAGCAAGTAAACACGCATTGCTCCGCCTCAACATTCCAGTTCCTTGGCTCGCCGCAGTGGTCCGCAGCCCGGCTGCGGAGGCAGAGGCAAGGTCGAGCACAGTGGGCCCGAAGACGCCACTCGGCTTGTCGCTGGCGCGCACCCACGCGAAGGCAAAGAGATATGCGAAACGGCTGCCGTGCTTGAAGAGTTGCATTCGTAGTTCAGTGTCAGTACCTGCAGCGTGTGCTCCCTACAGGGTGGAGCGAGCGCTAGAGCACAAACACTCGCTTCAAGAATAAGAACGCGCGCATCCAAAATTGAAACTGGCTGCTGGCTTCCAAGCTCGAGAGCAGCGGGTTGCCGCCACCTAAGATGATGTCACTTTGCCGTACACATTCCTAAGAAGATGTCTCACTTGTTGCTGCCCAGAGGATCCAAGCACAGGCGGCACAGGATGAAAAACCGCGTCTGACACACGTTATCCGGCGCCTGCAGAGAGTTGCAGGTGCTGAGCTACAGACAAGTGCCTTACTCGTAAGGACCATGCGCCGCATCCAGGTGAACACGTAGCGGCGCCTGTGCCATTCGCTGCTAAAACATCTTGTCGAACCGCGTCACTCAGCGTGACTCTTCTGCCGCTCCCTGACTCCTTTGAAGACTAATCGATCAGGTGCAGATGACTAATATCTGTCGCGCTGCTCGTGCAGAATCCCTGGTGATCCAGCTGAAGCAGTAACAACACATCGTTGCCGTAGTGGCTCCTTGAGGTAGATAAGTGGGGAGACAGGCGCATCTTCCCCTGCGGGTCTCCCCCGGGTCGTAATGGCAACAAGCGTACCGCATGCAGGCCCTCCCTTTTAGCATTGAGTAAACAGCATCGACACTTGCTTGCCTGCAACATATCTACTTTTTGAAGGGCGAAACTCCTTTTTCGCTATGTCCATTCTCACGACTCCCGGCTGCTCCTTGAAGCATACGTAATATAGCAGAGCGTCCCAATATGTGAGTATCATTTATCATGTGCACATCAGGTCTTCTACACTTCGTGTGCTCTTCGTACATGTTTTCATTCCAAACTTACGCAGGAATAGTCACGCGTTCTGCAAAATGCGGAGTCCCCTATCTTGCCATGCAGCACGTTTTCCGCAGATCTGATCTGGGGTACTGCGAGCATTCACCATCCTACACGCAGTCCCTGCTGAGCGATCGCAGCCGTCAAACATCACTCAAAATGTTGCTTTGTCACAAACAGCTTAAATCCCGCAGCCGGTTCTGGCTGTCATAACAATGCAGTCCTTCGACCCTGATTTACCTCATCGCTATTGTCGTCTAGCGGAAAAGGAAGTTTCCATGTAACACACGGCTCATCTTAGTGTTGACGTTTCTTTACATGTTCTCCCTTCCTCAGCCTACCATCTGCCATTCACGCACGATAATATCCTTATACTCTCTTATACCTCACTCCACACACCGACGCGCATCAGCCTCTCACACGCACGTGGATCCTTCCGAAGCGCTCTCGAGGTCAAAGTAGAGGAACTGGGCCGTTTTCTTGCTGTGTTTTACAACCTATACGCCACGCATATGTTTCCATCTCTCTTTCCCTGTGCTCTTCACCTCCTCTGACTTCGCACAGTCTCTAGCCGCACACTTCATTTGCTCACCATCAGGTGTACCTGCGAGTTTCCGTGCTCTTGCACCTCACGCCCACTTGTGCTTCCTGGTGCAATTAAGGAACCCGCGTGGCTCACCAGAAAGGCTGAAACGCAAAGTTCTTCTTCGGATCAGGAGGCCAGCAAATTTCAACAGAATCGCACTGGTCCTTGTGATGTTCTGAGACGACGCCACGCGGTAACATTCCTGCGCCCCAAGGGGCGTCCAGAACAGCACCGGGTATTGTGCTGCAAATATTTTACACGACCACCATTCGTCGTGAGTCCCGTTGCGTCTTCGGCCACGTCCCATGCTCCTAGGATCCCTGCGACGGTTGCGACTATCCTCGACAGTTGACAACAGTCGAAGATTACCATAGAGACCTAACGCACACTTTTCAGCAACCCTTTACAGACAAGCAGGGTATATCACGGTGCTTTGCCAGTGCTGACGTGCAGTTAATTGTGCACGAGTCTTATATGCTCATAGCTGCGACGCAGCGTGCAGGCAGATATTCATCAATGTGCATGACAGCATGACTTTGGAGCTCAGACTTGAGTTCACCCCCAGGTTCTCAGCAAGTAACAGAGTGTAGCGTAGTGTTGGACTCCTAGCACTGACGCACAGGTGCCTGATCGTTCTATTCTGACTTTAGCTTGCAGCAGTGGTACTTGAAGGTAGGGGAGTGGCGAATAAAGAAGAGCAGACTGTTCCCACTATTGTAGTAGTAGTGGTGCGTGAAGGCAGGGGAGTGGTGAATAAAGAAGAGCAGACTGTTCCCACTATTGTAGTAGTAGTGGTACTTGAAGGCAGGGGAGTGGCGAATTAAGAAGAGCAGATTGTTCCCAGTATTGACCGCGCGAAATAAAGAGTCGGAGCTGCCATAAGGCTTGCAGTTCTGCGCAGCTGCAAACGTGCTCTGTGTGCGTTAAACTGTTTCCACGGCGATCCAGTCCCAAGTGCTTGAAACGAAAGGATGCTCGCTGTCCCAGATGTTGTTGAAAACTCTCCTAATTTGATTTCACCACTCACTGTGCTCTTGTAGTGGCTGGTTGTCCTTTTTTACGACTTCGCCTGTTGAAAATTCTTATGTTGCATCAGCGTGGAAAGCACACGAATGTACACACGCGCCTAACTTGCGCCGCCTGCCCGCCACTTCGCCTACGCGAACAAGCCATCTAGGCCATCGGATTCTTCTACAACTCCGTCAAGCTGCAGATCGTCCTGATGTTTGCTCCCGGCAGGGTAAGAACAGGTCAAGCATATTCAACTCAATGCGTGGCAATAACCAGTCGCCACTGTAACCGCGGAGCATTCAACGGCGTGACGTTCTATAAAAAAACTATCCTCTAGGCCACTACATGATGCTCTGCTGGCATCACAATGAGAATCGGTACCGACTCCACAGTTGCCGCTCGTCACGACTCCGTTCCTCAAGGCTGCTGCAGAGCTACCGATTTGATAGAGGTCCATTTTGTAGAGCCCAATAATCAAAAAAACTACTTCATGCCCAACATTAAGTCACCACGTCTCCAGGAACGCGAAAGGCATATGAAATATCCTGAGTTCCGCGACGAAAGCAGCGCGTTTTACGCGTACCGCACTGGCGGGGCTCAAGTGAACAAACAAGGTCAAGTGAGACGATGCTTGGAGCCCCATAGAGACGACTCTACTACAGGTACACCAGCCGGAGAATGCGGCGCATATTTTGTATTCGAAGGCCAGAGCACCCTGTTCGAGTCGAGGCATTGCCAACCCTGTTCCGTTGGGCCAAAGCTCACTTTTCGACTCACACGAGTCGAGGCGTTGCCAGACTTTTTTTAAGGAAACGCCGCAACACCGCTCACAAAACGGACTCGTTGTGTGTTTCCATCTCTTCCCGACTGAATACGGTGTTATGGTTGCAGAATGTAGTCTCTGAAACTGTTTCGTGTTTTCGCACGCACCGCCCACTCCTCGCTCGTTTCTGGTGGAATTTGGTGCCTCTTGGCTGCGCACTTCTGCAGCGACCCCCAAGATGCCTCTGTACGTTCTCTTACTCCAACCCTACCTTCTGTTCCAAATCGAGGTTTGTGTCATGCGCTCCTCTAAATAATCTGTCAGCCCAGGTAGAGCTGGGACGCCTGTCAGCTAGACTGTCATGCTTCACGAAAGCTCCCCAATGTGTCGCTATTGCGAAGCAGTTTTTACTCAACTTCCACTTCTGTGCTGCCACATCACAACCTCTAACTCCCTCACGTATATTGTAGGCCTCCAGGCGCCTTTAGTCCTCAGCTTCGCCTACATCCCTGTGCCGAAATGACGTTTGTGAATTGGCTGATCGTCACTTCGGTGGAAGCAGGTCTGCCTTAGGTGCATTTCCAGGTGAGCCCATGTGCATTCCTACAGGCGCGTGAGCAGCGAAACCACTGAACTGCTAAAAGGTTACAGCAAAAACAAAGTTTTCACCTTGATACGTGTACTCCTGAAGCGATGTTTGCCACCCGGAGTGTGTGAAACAGGGAGATACAGGATAATCAAAAGCAGAATGGTTGCTCCAGTCTTGAGATGATGTCCTTAGAGTTTCCAGTCTCGAGGCGTAGGTTTCCCCCTTGGATCCTCACTAAGAGCTTTTCTCAGCAGTTGATAAGAACTAAAGTCCAGTACAGATGTAGGAAGTAACACTGTAGAGGTCCTAGCACGTTGATTCGATGTCATTGTCCGGATTCTTGCCTCGGCTCTCGACTGTAGTCACGAAGCGGCGTGCAATCACCAAATCGACCACGACGTGGGGAACCCCGTGCCATCCATGTGATGCTGCGGCGGTGCTCAGCACGCTGAGAAACTATCCGAAGTAAACAACGGGGGGCCTTTCGCCTACGTGCAGGAGAAAATTTGGTTTTTGACTTCAGTTTTAACAACACATTCTCAAACCAGAACAGAGGCAGGTGCACTCGTCCATCGCCAACGACAAGTCCATACCCCTGAGCAGGAGCGGTCTTTTTTGCAGCTGCGGTGTGACTTCACAACGCGAGGACAACGCACCAGTGAGGTTTACGGAGAGTTGACGTTGCCGCGCACTGGCTTGGTAGGCGTCTCACTTCTTCCTGCGAAGTAGACTCATTTTGCGCTGTTCCACGATACGTGTAGCCTGCAGCTGTGGTCTTCACCGCAAATGTACGTTATTGTAACGCCTTCTGCTGCATAGAGGTGAGGTATACAAGGTGCGTCTTCGAGATCTCACAATGTCAAGCTGCGTCACTCAACGTGACTTTCGTGTCTGAGTGCGGTTCTTTAATACTGTAGAAAGAACAGGTTCCGACGCCCGGAAAGGCAGGCAGGGTTTACCGTGTATAGGCCAGAAAGTAAGATGCGCCACTTTCAAGGTATCTGGTATCACATAACGCTTGGGCAGTATTGCGCCTTGAACGCAGGAAACGAGAAAGCAGAAGCGGAAATATACGCGGTTGCACAAGCAGCCAGTATCGCTGACGCACGAGTTATGAACCGAGCTCAGGTTACAAAGGTGGCGAAGTCGAAGCGCCTTTGGAGCTGTACCTCCGTCTTACGGTGTGCTGCCCGCTGCAGTGTAGTTGGGAACTCAAACGTCTATTTAAGTGACTTCGCTTAACCCACTCAGATAGCAATGAGTGGCACATTTGGACTCCCTACGTGCACACTAAACGCATCTCATTCTGTTTTTGTTTTGGTGCTGGCGCGTGATTTGAAAACCTTGTGAGGGTGCACGTGGTGGAACACGTGTTAGAAAATGCAAGGGTATTGTTTGACGTCTCACCTCCGGCTGCGAAGTACGGATAAATGCGAGCGCGACCGAACGACCGATACACGATATAAGGTGTTGATCAAGGCTTGCAAGCAGGTATTCGCGTTGATAGATTTGACTTGAAGACGAGTCTCGTGCAGCGCCAATGTGTTGTAGGAGTAAGTTAGAGATGCCTCAGAAACTCGTCCTTAGAAATGCATTATAACGTTCCAACTATTACTACGAGCTCTTTCACTCGATGAGAGTTCGAAATGCAGGTGCCTGTGAGGGGGGAAAAAAAAAAAACACAACTGCGGTAGAGTATCCTTCGTCCAACCCTAATTTGGGAAGACACTGGAAACCCGACAGACGTACAACACAGGTGCTCGGACTGTTGTTCTCATTGAACATACCACGACTGGTAATTTCTAAACGGGACCTTGATCGTACTGCACACCTTCCGTAACAAGTGCAATTACGATCGCCTGAGAGCCCACAGATCGACCTTAGTTTCGAGCGACTTAGTCGGGGCTACGAACAATGTCGGACTTCAAGAGCTCCACGCCGCTGGTTAAGTAGTCTGGGGTGACTGAGGTTAAATAAATCGACAGGGTAGCGTGAAAAGTCTAAAAACCCCTTGGTACGACCTATACCTGCTTCGTCTCCCTTGGGACTGCTGACGGTGCTGGTGCCTACACACGATGTCCATCAACCTGGCGCGACAGTGTCTCTAAAATACTGACGCTATCCTTGATCGCTTCCTTCCGGATCACCACCAGAGGCAGTCATGCACCCACAGGTGTCACCCTCGTGTCTCGTCGCTGAGTACTAGTAAGTCGGCCTCTACCAGGCAGACCGCAGGACCCGCAGGTGAGTCAAAGCCCTATATGCGGCCATCCAAAGGAAAGTTAACACCGCGCTTGGGAGTCAAATCTGAACTAATGTCGGCAAACAGCGGCAGCTTAGGACGCGCTCGAAGCAACAGTCACAGTTCACCGCCGGCCGGTTCCTTGGGGTATTACGAGCTGTGAGCACATCAAGGGGCAGATCAACGGGTCACACACGGCAGACGTTCTGCATATATTCAATTGATACGTCCACCTACGATGCATCAAAAACTAGGCAAACGATAATTCAAATGTCAACAACCTCTTTTCGTCTTGTAAATGAGCGCGTGCTGCCATCTAATGCGCTCTATTTCTACGCGATATTACAGGTGTCACACTAAAGCCAGAACGGTTTCACAGTTTCGTGTTTAATCAACTCACTGCCTGGCCCCATCGTGCCCATGCCCCGTATCGCTTCGCAAATATTTCTGGACGTCGGTGGTTGCAGATGGTCCTCAAGAGCATCCCTCAGCTAGAAATACGCCTTTTCAAAGCTTGTGTCTTTAGTGGTTCGCCTTTCGTCGTTTTCAGTTGCACGGCTTTCACCATACCCAAACCTGCAGTTCTAATGTGGCGTAATATGCTCCCTGCCGATGGTCGCCAGCGTTATTCTCTCTAGATCCTCTTTCCAGCGTGTTTTGCTTCAGCCGTACGTGAGACTCCCTCGAGCACTGAAAAAGGCAGTCATGCGGGCTGTTTGAGGGTACCAGCGCCGTAGTAGGCCTATTCGAGAGTGCAACTGACCCAGCCCAAGAGCATCCGCGAATTTGTTGAGAAAAGCATTGCCGTCAGTATGGGAGCAACCGTTGGCTCTACCTAGACTGCATCCAAAACACCGGCACCGCACCGTCCGGCGGGCAAGAGCTGTGATCGACCACTCGAAAATGTCTCCATATCGTTGAGCCTCAAAGACTTGACTTCGGACGTGACGCTACAATTACAAAATCACTCGGATTTGAAAGAAAAAGTCTCCTAAGTTGAGAGAAGAGTTACCGGTGGCTTGTTCTCGTCATTTGTAAAGTGTAACGATTCGTCAGCGCCTACATTTCGTCTGCGGCTTCAAGAAGTCGCTCACTGAGCGTTTTGCAGGCTCCGTTGTCGTGTGCAAACCTCAGCGTGAGTACAGTGCAATAGGCGCTTCTGTTTTCAGCGGCAGCGGTTGCGACCCAGGCGTGCGCGACCCGAAGCATTAAAGTAAACGCGCCTTCACACGAACTGACCAGAAGGTCATTTTCACTCACCTTTTCGTTCAATTACCCCGCCCCATCATAACGGCTTTTACACGTAAAAAATCAAGTCGCCACCCTTAAGGCTCCAGACCCGATTTGCCAGCTCACACCGGCAGAGAGAATTCTCACTTCTAGCTGGGTGAGAAGAGTGCCCCAAAGGCATTGCAACACGACTTTGAGTTCCTGTGGACAGTCACAGGTGCACAGATTACCGCGAGTGTACGTTTCGAAAATTAATGGTACGTGTCAAACACCTCACATAGTGCAAGGGCACCCCGTTGCCCTTCACGAGATATCCACATACGCCAATTCCACGAGGTTCGCGGGCCTGATTGTATTCATTTTTACCTGAGCACCATTTGTGGTCCAAGGGGTGGAGACTATCTCACTAGAAAAACAATCCTCTAAGGGCTAGGCGTCTACCCGAGGAAGGGAACTGCTCTCACGAAACCTAGTGAGGAAGCAAATTCTTGTACAACAACGCGAAGCAGCACTGCAGCATCAGGTATAAATAGGGCGACGAATAGAATGGGCAGAACATTTCAATTCATTGCACGTTATTCGACCAGAGATGAACCCAGCAGCACCGACCACTCAGCACGGCGGCACCTTCGTGTAAACCTGTTCCTGGACACAAGCAGTGTTTCCCGTTCTATTGAGGCCTCTGCCGCGGAGGGCGCCGGACACGGAATTGCAGTAATTTGGCCTGCTACCGCACAGTGCACTGCCAAAGAGTAGACAGCAGCGAGAACCACTTCTCCCAGCTGTGCAGTCGGGGCACCGACGCGTCCTCAGCTGCGAACCCACGTCTCCCTTTCATGAAAAAGAACAAAAATCAGGTGTGTGTGTTGCGTGTAAGAAGAACAATGCAAGGCTAATATGCGAACCAACTCAGGAACCACCAGGGAATCTTCTAGCACAGAGGGTTTTCTCCAGGACCTGCCTAGTCCGTATGTTCCAAAGGTTGAGCCGCTGCAAGTTTTGAACCCCTAGGACACCACCCAGCGTAACGGACAACGCACACACGATAAACGATTCCAATTCGCCGCCAGTTATAATGTGCGTCAGCGAAAGTGCCAGGAGCCCCTCAAATTTCACCGACTTTTTCTGCCCTTAAATGGCAGGCCCCTCCGTGGAACACAATGCAACACGGTACTTCTCGGTTGCACAGCTCTGAACTGGACATCCCACTCCTCCAATTTTCTGACTTGTCCCGACTCACTGCCTGTGCCCAACACGTACACGCCTCGAAAAGGATGCATAGATATGTGCCTTCCCGCAAGGCGCCGAGAACGCACGGCTAGCATGCAAGGCTCGTTTCGGTTCTTATTCAGTCACCGCGCTGCTTTATAACCCCGCTGGTCCACCCGTCATCATCCTTGCCACGTACCACCATCATCCTTGCCCACGTAACACATCTTGAAAATCTCCCCTGTGCATCATCATTTTGCTGTCAACTTTACCTCTCACACCCTGTCGATGCCCCAACTTGCAAAACGGAGCTGTCCGTCTTCTGTGTACCAACTGTACACGCGAGTCGCTCCACCGTATAAAACGCCAATATCTCCTGTGGGCTGGTCGCTCCTCTCTCCAAACCCGGCGCAGGTGCATGCGCGGATCTCAACAGGGGGGTGACAAGGGTGATTAGCTCATTCGGCTGAATATTCATCAAGGTTCATTATTGAGGTTATTAGGGCGTCCACATTTCCCGACGGAAACCGTTTCAAAAGCCTTACATAGCACTCTTCCCGACGCAGTGCATGTCCAAAACATTAGCACCGCGTGTACTACATGCGCGCATATCAACCGGAAGGCGACAAGGGTGATAAGCTCCTTCGGCTGAATATTCGTCGCGTTTCATTATCGAGGTTATTAGGGGGTTTACATTTCCAGGAGGAAACCCTTTCAAAAGCCCTACGTAGTACTCTTCCCGATGCAGTGCATGTCCAAAACATGAGCACCACATATACTATAGGAAAAACTGCAGGTGTCATGTTTCCTCTAAGCATTCGCGCCGGACACTTTGGCACATAACGTCGTACCACAACGAATGACTTTCTCTGCCATTCACGAGAGCTGGTACACGCTAGAGATATACCAGATAAGTGCTTTCAGCTCAGACCATGTACACACGGGCGAGATAAGCGTGATTTTGAGCGGGACTCAGATGGTGTCTAGGACGCCTCGCAGAGAGTGTGAGACCAGCCATGAGCGTTTCTGCAGGCACCGTTGCATATACGCACGGAATTACCCCTGAGCCAAAGAACACAAGTGCAGAGAGTGTCAGTTGTTTTAGCTGGCCGCCCTCAGAGCAGGATATGGCAGAACCCAACGGGAAAGCTCTAGAAGTCAATGAGGGCCTGCAATCTGAGGTCTCCCACTTTGCTGTTGACGTATGGCTCCACAGGTGCAAGCAGACGCACAACAACAAGATCCCTTCTTCACGGCAGTATATGAGTCGACATCGGCCTCCCTTTTGTGGCAGGGCAGAGTGCTGTAAGCAAAGCACGAAAGCCTCGGCGGTCCCTCCGGTTAATCGCTTGTGCTCAGGTGTCCTCATTTAAACAACACGTGAACGACCACCGGGTGTATTTGAGTATACTACGTAAGAAGAGGGGATGCTTCAATTCCTGCAAAAAGGTATAATTTCAAGCCGAAGCGTAGGTGTCAGGTCGGGCCCGTTGCTACTCGACAATCCAAAGGCGTCATTCCCTACCGACCATCTGCTGTTGGACGGACGCTGGTGAGCTACACGATGAAATCATAGATACAGTGTCACTACAGTTCTCCGCGGCACATTCGGCTTCGATTAGCCCTCCGGAAGGGACAAGACTCGCAATACAAAAGCTGAGCAGTCTAGCATCCAAGAAGGAAGTCGTGGCAAAACAAAGTAGGACGCCACTTAATGCAAAGCCTTTGATCAGCCACAACAGAACACGACACGTCAGGCCCTCAATTTTGTGATTCTCTCGGGTATGCACCAATTGGGACAGGAGTCCCGCTTCTGGTCGCAGTGGCGCTTCGGCCGGTAATCGTCTCCACTGTAGGGCCAGCAGTCTACCAGAGTTTGTCTCTACATTGCACACAAGACAGAGACTCGGTGAGTGTATTTGAGCCCACTTGGCGTTCAGCTCTCCCTGAATCACAGGCCGCCCACCTCGTTACGAGTTCAATGTCGAACGGCGTACCATTATGTTTAACAACGATTTCTCCTGGCGCGTATCTCTGGAATAAAGAGGTCGCAGCACGTTCAGAACGTCTCTCTGTCGTAGCGTGACTGATGGCGCCGAATAAAACTATACCTGACGATTTTAGGCATCGAGGAAAATCAGTGACAACCAGGAATTTTTTAACACCACAAGAGAGGCGCTCAAGGGTCGACTTACGTTCGTAGCTCAAAAGACTTCAAGGACCCGCTGGCACTCTCTCGGTGGAACGCACGGTAACTGGACGGATCTCTGCACAGGGTAGGTGCCTCTCGTAGTCTCTCAGATTTTGTGCACCCTTGCTGCCCTCGATGTCTGTTGCGTCGCCGATGCCTCACACAGCAGTGTGCAGCTATATTCCACCCCGCTCATTTGAAAAGCAGGGTACTCCAGCAGTGTTGTATTTTCTCAGCTCACTTCCTGGCCGCAGCACCCACATGTGGAGTCGCCGTCGATTTGATATCAACCTTTGGACTCCTTACTTATTCGAAACCCAGGTTGTCATGGCAGTGCCATTGCCGTCGGGCCCTGTCTCAACCGCTGTGTCCCCTGTGAGAGCTACACGTACTTTACTCTCACACTTTAGGACTTGAAACCACGAAATCTGCAGTTTTTGCCTGCAAGCTGTACGTGCAAGCTCATTGAGCCCATGGTTCCCGCAAATTTGATTCCTGTATATGCGTTTATCTACGGTTTGAGGCAGCTGCAACCGCCACAGGAGATCGACAGATGTCAACGGCTAGCGAGCTCGGCGTTCTGCCAGGGGACACCACAACTGCATGTGATCCTTTGCACTCACGAAAAGGCCACCAGGCGTGTCTACCGCTGCAGGACCCCGTCCACCCCGGAAAACGTCGAAGTCTGCAACGTCTCCCTTCAGCGTTGCACGTGTCTCTTGAAGACGTTCTTTTGAGCCTCCAGTAAGGCCAAACAGTTTAGATTTCTCTAACCAGGTAAGACTATTCTCGTCAGCTGGAAGAAATCGTTTCTGACCGCCTAAAGAGAGCGCTCATTGTTTGAGTTTTGTCCTATTTGACTTTAACGTGCTCGTAGATTTGCATTCTGATTGAGGCCCCCTAAAGGCGGACACGAGTTTGGAGGAGGATTCGAAACCGTAGCGGGATACGAAGTCAGGCACAAAGAGACCATCAGCTGCTGCTTTAAACGTGCTAGGTCCATCCCACGCACGCCTCCGATAGGGACAATCGCTGGAACGCTTCAAACTCGAACTATTGGTTTTATGTCGATTCGACCCCAAGTTGCGGTGGAGTCGAACGGTGTGGAATGCGAAAATTCAGTGCAGACACTCGTGCCTATAGTATCTAGTTGCACGTTTATAAGTCAGAGTGGAACGTGAGAAGAGCACAGCGCTGGACCACAGAGAGAGTTCGCAGTTCTAAGGAGCTGTCGTTACCTACTTCTCTCCTTTTCCTGCGCAGCAGGAACGTATGATCTTAACATGTCGTCAGCCGTAGGAGCGGCGGGAAAGTCTGCGCAACATATGAACATGACACATTCTGACCAAAAAGATTCACAAAGGCATTGCCCCCGTACGTTGTACAGTAGGAAAAACCCATGCATGTCCGTTCTCTGCAAAAGTCTCTTCCTTCACTTCTCACCACGAAACACTTCTTCTGCCCTCCTGGTCGCCTTCCCTTTTGATGGGGTAAATTCTTCAATTGCAGTCGACCAATTGCTGCCTTGTCACATGGGGAAACAACTCGAACGGATCCACACAAATTAGCGAATTATATTGTTGCCGTATACACCTCACTGGACACACTCGTTCTCTCGAAAGGACGGATGCTGCTACAACACCCTCGATCAGGGAAGAAATTGGGGGTGACGTTGTGACAAAACAGACGTCTAGAAAATTTTAACCCAGTGACGAGGTGCCAACCACCAACGTCGTGATACTACTAGATACGCATTTTGAAAGGAACTATCGCAACGTGCAATTCAGCTGACATCAGAGTCGGCACCGAAAGGGTGAGTGCCCCTTTGTTCGCCTTCATACTTGCAGAATCCTACTAAAGTGGGGACAAAGTGGAGACATAATTTGAGTATCGGCTGCCGAAAGCTTGATAAACCTGCTTCTCCGCTTCAGCAACGTGGATGTAGCGCCGCACCACCGCCTGCCTCACGACAGTATAACCGGTCCCTGTGCATGTGTCGAATGTAAGCAGCTCGCAGAACACGCACGTATTAGTCGGGTGCAACGTAAGAGTTGAGGTCGAGGTGCAAGACATTTTGGAGTTATTCAACAAAGATATTTGTTCACGAACCACGAGGTGATTAGGACCGAGAAAAGCACGGTCTCAGAGATCTGCTGACACCGCTTGTATTCATTTTTGAGTCGGTTCCTTTTTGGACCCGGAGTCCAGCAGAGTCCGCAACGCACGCGGCTTACCTGTTTGCAACGCCCGCCCCCGTCACTCAAAGAATCAAAAGGGATGTTCCCCATTCCGTCCAAATTCCTTCGCACTCTCCCGCCCCTAATTCAGACTCTCCTGCCTGCCGCCCAACGTCATTGGGTGCCTCTGCGTTACACTCCACTCAACGTTGAGAAGCACCTATATTTTTGTTTTGTTGCGACTTACTGCCTGTTCCAAACACGGAATGCCTCGTCAGCCTCGGCTTAACATTTCCTCATAGTGTCATGAATAGACACGCTAGTCCGTTATCCCAGTGAGATGTTTACCTTTTCAACACGCCGTTACGTCGAAACGCACACATTTCTGCCATTCACACACTTAGGGCCACATTTTTTCCTCTATGTCCTCCATACAGGTTGCCCTCTTCCCTCCAGTTTGGTTGCCTTCACCGTCTAGATGCCCCGGACAGAAATGACTACGGCGTTTGGGTCACTAGTCTTGCAGTCTCCCTTTGTCATTCGTAAAAATTCTCGTATCGAGCCCTAGGAAGAGAAGAATCCGACTTCTGCCAATTCGCAGGTAAGTCCGCACATCTGCGTGCCCGCTCCTCGGCCGCAAGATCACAGTAGTAAGCCACCAACAGGTTATCGCAGAAGCATACACGACTTTGATTCACTTCAATGTCCGTACACCTTGTCCCGTTAGGCTCTTCCTCGGCGCGGGGCCCTCAGAATGTATCCACGACCCGGAAGGCAGAGGCCGCACCGAGCGTAGTGCTCGGCACACGCCACCACGCGTGTCGTCATACAATCGAGGGAATATAAATGCTGGGGGCTGGTAGTCCTCGTGAAAAAATGAATTCGAAGTTGAGTGTCACTTCCAGTAGCTTCTCCTCGCAGTAGAGCGTAGTGAGCGGTAAAGCACTAATGCCCACATCAAAACCGCGAATGCGCGAATACAAACTTGTATGTGATTCACGAAAGCGCAGCGCAGCAGACAACTGTGCAAGCATCAGTTCGCCACGCAAGTCATTAGATGGGCTTCTCACTCTTAGCTGGGTACGAAAAGTATATAGAGACAGCGCAGAGGTTCCACACACGACACTCGGCACTTCCGAAGAACCCGGGCGCTTCTACATGCACAATAAAGCTACTTGCCTGTAAAACATCATGTGCGGTGTGCAGTTGATGTCGGGATCGCATGTGTCCCGTTGTATGCCGAAAACTCACTTGGTCCAACAGCATCACTCGTCATGCTTTTTTCTGTCCGAGACTCTGCTTTCTCAACGCCGTAATACCATCGTCTGCAAGTAGTGACCACACATTGAGCAACCTGATTGAGTCTAAGTAATCTGGACAGGTACACCGCATGTGATTCACCTGCCTGCGTGCCCTATTTTCTGGGGCAAGAGAATACGCTACATCAGTCTCAAGCGCTACTACATCTAAATTAACTTCCGGAAAAAGCAGCACGAGATACCCAGCAATGGAGGTGCACGACTTGCGACAGCAGCTCGACCAGATTAGGTGGCGAAAATCGCAATGCCTCTTCACCTGCGCGCGTCTCCCGCGTCGTAGTGCCACGAAGCATACGGAATGCAGGTCCTTCCGTACAGCGTTGAGTACAAGGGATCGAAACATTTCTTGACTGCAACGTGTCTGATTTTGAGTCTCCCTCTTCACCGGATTTAGTCACAAGAGAAGCAACCGCGTGTTGCCGTGCGTATAACATAGCGGTGCCTTGCAGAGCATGCAAGTCGATTTCTGACTGCATTAGGTGTTCCCAGGGCGGCATGTAGTTCTTCCAGATTTTCGCCGGCCGGAATCAATGAAGGAAGGAGAATTTGGTTTGTAAGGCACAGTGTCTTCGTTTTGCGTGAGGTTGGATGCTTCCGGTACAACTGGTTCGAACTTCTGCCATCTTGAGACCGTCAGGACGCAGCGCCCACGTGGACTTCACAGCCGGCGTACGTGGCCCTACTTGTTGCACTGTCACACAACGCATGACGTTTTTCAAGCGATTCGGGCTATGTTACCGCCTCTGGGCTCGCAGTGTGGTTCAACACGTCACTAGGGTTAATTAAAGCGTGACGACGCTTCTAGGTGGTGAATGCCCTAGTCACGTCAACAAGACTCTACTACTTCCTGTTTTCTAGTCTTACTCTCTGCCCTCCGCGCAGCGTGGCTGTCGTCTTACTTCGTTAATTCCCTTCACTTTACGGCTGGAAGACACAAATGCACCCGTGCTCTAGACTCTAATTTACCGGTGCAGCATTACAACGTACTGACGTATAAGTACTTTTTGCGTGCAATTATCGCCTGATCTTCGCATATGTTTGAGTCTCCTCGTTCAAGGCCCGTGTGGCCTCCTATTCCTTCCACTTACACCCACCACACTCTGTGCAATGATTCTCTGTCAGATGCCTTTGGAACTTTCACGTCCATGCAGAGCGACCCCATGATGGAGAGGTCCGTGTGCACTAGACTTCGTCGTGGGTTACTCACAGTCCGGTGCAGGTGCATGCGCCTGCCTTAGTCTGAGTGATATAAACAAAAGTGCTCTCACCGAGTCCAGGGGCTTGCACAGATTTACACACTCATTCGGTTTTTCAGGAGCACTCCCTGTGAGAACCATCAAAGTAGCTATTTTTTCGGTCCAGTGTACGTCCAAAACCGCAGCGGTACACACGCAATAATGGCATATCCTCTGCTAACTAAAAGCGTCCGTTTGAGTGTCCAGTAACAACATGTGGCTTTTAAAAGTGTGCTACGACCAGTGCCACTCTTGAGAGTTGAGCAGAGGTATGAGTGCGTCGAGTTCCGCCAGCATCTGCAGATGCGAACAGGTTTTGCTCACTTGTGTGCACTCCGCTGCGGCCTCTAGTGGCCACGATAAGACCGTGCGGCACAGAGTTGGCGGCAATGCGCAGTACTCGCCGGGTCCGACTGTGCTATCCCGGGGCTAAACGTGCGTGGACGCGTTGTCATATTTGTGAAGCATTATCTAAACAAGCATACCAGAATGACGAGAACCTCTAAATTATATGCAACCACTCTTTATCATCCCAACATACTATATCGCAGTAGTACGACGGTAGTAGCCACCTCGGGCGCACAAGCCAAGGAGATATATTCGATTTTCTCGAACATTGGGGAACGTAGAAAAGCCGCCGTGCTGACCCTCCAGGCGAGGCGTGCGTTAGGCAAAGCTGATTTGATGGTTAGTTCCTCACTTCAATCTGTTTTCGCAAGTGGATATGCTACCACAGCAGCTTGATGCATTGGAACTGAAAAGCCTGCGGACTGCCTGAGATATTGAAGTCGATTCACCAACAGTTGTCCTTGCCACATGTGAATGCGGGTACAGTAGTCAGAGTGCACCTTATCAGAAGCGTCCACGTTGTGGACTGCACCTACTCAGCATTCAAGAAGAGCTCGAATTTTCATTGACGCATCTTCAGCCTGCATGACCCTTCGCCGTTGCCCTCTAATGCAGTAGGCCTGTGTACGAGTTGTACGGGAAGTGACGGGCAGAAACCCTTTAAGCCACTGCTCTATCAGCGCCCAGATAATTGTTCGCAAACAAGCGGAACCTGCGATCTCTCGCTTGTTATTCCTGTCTCCACCCGCTGCAGACTTCTTGTACGATGCTGCGAGCTTTGAGTGTACACCAGTCGGACCTACAGGAGAATTCTGGGCCTACACACACGCAGGCGCCTCAGCGAAAACGCTGCCGAATCATTTTTTGCTCCCGACTAGCTCATCTGGTAGCCTGAAGGAAATGTATGCTGTCCGGGATTTTAACAGGCACCTGGGCTGCAAAAGCACTATGGATCACCCGCGTCGTCCTTTGACAGGCTTCAAACGACACCAGCCAATGTTTTGATGCAGAAGCTATGCGTGTGCGGAGGAAGCCATAGTCCGAAAATCGAGCTTCCGAAAAAAAACTGTACCCGTTCGTGAGATCTATCGGACATGTCGGCGCTAGGTAACGTATATTGTCCGTCCAGAGCGGAGACGGCCACAAACAACGGTAGCCGGCAGCTAGAGGTAGTTGTAGCATCCGGGACTTCATTATTCCACTTTGGGCCGACAGCCGCATCGCCGGAATGTACGTGCATCACCCCGTCAACATGCTTGCTACGGTTATTGACGTTTCAACCGCCGGCCTCAGCGGTTTCACCCCAGGCCGGTCCCGCAGCAATAGGTGGCACGTTCGCCCTTGGTTGGCAGATGATATACGCATCTTGTTTTGTCATAGTTTGATGTTGACACATAATTTGAAAGCCTGGTGAGCGTATAGTGAGTGAGCCTATGCTACACGTGTCGCAACAGAAAAGAACATTCTTTCGAATCTCACCGCTTCCTGAGGAATCAGGGCCGATGCGGGCGTCACACTGGGAGACTTAGACAGTAAAAGGTTTTGAACAAAGCTTCCAAACAGGCGCCCTTGATTGTCTTTTGTTGAGGACGAGTCCCATCCAGAAGCAAGACGCTGTGCAGAGGGCGGTTAGGCACGAAGGGGGAATGCACCATGGCCTGGAATGGGCCTTAATATTTCTCGACGTTCTTCTTGTTTTCGTATCACTTGACGCTGATTCATAATTTAGGTGCCCGTCTTAGGAGAAAATTTACCAGCAATGTAGATTCATTAAGCTCCATTCGGCCTGAGTTTGAGTGCACACTAGAAATTGATTCTCGGCGCATGTGCAACACAGGTATTCGGGATGTTGTCCTAACAGTCTTGCGACTGTGAATCCCTACGCACAACCTTAATTGCATAGGACACCTTTGTCAGCGAATGCCACCATGTCCGCTTGCGAGACCACAGATCGACCTTCGTTCCATACCAGTTAATGCGACTGAAGAGAAACTGGACTTTTCGAAAAGTCAAAGCCACCCTCTTAGGCTGCTGTATTGCTCTACAACAGAATTCTGCCAGCAGCGGGTTAGTTTAGAAACATGAAAAAGCCTTGGCACGCGTTTTTCTGCTTTCCGTCCCGCTCCAGGGCTGAGGACGTCTACGAATGGTGCCCGTCCACCTTGCACACGGCGGGATCTGTAGAGCACTGACACTATCGTTGACGGCTCTGTTCTATCTTATCAACAGGGGCAATCCGACGTGGCATATATATCATCCTCGGGACTCAACGCTGCACACTGGTGAGTCTGTAGCGACCAGGCATACAGCCAGACGTGCCGATCCTGGGGTTCTATGCAACTATCCAAGTGGAGGTGAGTCGCTTTTCGAACCAGCACGCACACATCGTTACGGACCTGGTTCGTGTGGCACTCCTTGCTATGACCAACAGGACACCGTGGAGCGCCGGCGTTTGTTTAGTTACTACCCCCTCGTACAGGGCATCACAAACTCAGCCAGTGATCATCCAAATGCTGTCATCGTCTTCCACCTGTCATACTCAGCTATGTGCTGCTGCCTAGTTCATTCCTGTTTTACCTGGTTGCACACCTGGCACCACAAAGTCAGAGCGCCTTTCACAATTCTTTGCTCCACGAACTCACTGCCTGCACCCATGGTGCCTTCGTTTCATTCTTCGAGTTGTTTATGTTTTCAGACGCTGTCGTTTGCAGACGGACACGCTCTAGATATCTCGTCTGTGAGCACGCCTTTTCAACACCTGTTGCTGTAGTGCATCGTAATCCCTGTTTTCTGCGTTATTGCCTTCTAAGCATGCCGTAACCTGCATTTCCACCATGGACGTCGACGGTCTCTTGCCGTTTCTCGCCATCACGTTCTCTCTCGTGACCTTGGCCTTCAGTGGTTGCTTCCTTAGCTTTCGTTAGCACTCTCCCGATTACTGCAAAATGCTGACGCCGGCTGCTTGGAGGAGTCGGAGCCGTATTGTGCCTCTTCGGCAGTGTACTCCGATCCAATGAGCTTGCCTGCTCGTGTCGGTCCAGAGAAACGCATTTCCGTCAGCGTCGCGGCAGCATTAAGCTCTTCATACAGGGTTTCCAGAATAGCGTCACCGTACAGTAAAGGCACCATTTGCGACTGATCACAGTGAATGCGTAGCCATTTTGACCAGCTTCAGAGGATCGACTTCGATTTTGTGATGACACCAGCGTCTCTTTTTGAAGAATCCGTTTCATCAACAGCGGGAAACGGGCGCAGCCGCCCATTTCTCAATCTTGCAGATTCTACTGAGTGGCGAGTGCCTGGACTTCGTCTGCAGCTTTCACAAGGTGGTTACTCTAAGCGGGGATCAGAATCCCGCACGTTGTGCCCAGCGGTTGCAAGTTGTGCTGTTGTGGGACTGTCTGATCAGCGTGGCGATAGGATGGGATGCACAGACGCTGCCAGCGCAAGTGGGACAGTCTCGCGCACGTCCTCAGAATCATCTACATATCCTGAAAACCCAACACGTCCGGCGCAGTAGTACGTGAAAAACACTGACATCGACCACCCAGACCTGAGGGTCCTGATTCAGTTTGCGTATAAACAAGGAATACCGCCAGTGAGTTCATCATATCTTACTTCTCTCTGCGAAAAGAGTTGATGTTTCATGTAGATAGAGTGATCAAACAGAAACGCAGCAAGGTTTTAGTGTCCTGGCAGTCACAGCAGCACAGCGAGTCACGTCGCTGTTGCGACACCGTCAGCGTACGTCCCTTGTATAGACTCCTAATTCATAAATAATACCATGGGATGATATTGTGCCTGACTTTTCACCCGTCTGAGAATGTAAAGCTTTCGTTTTTACCTGACAACTGAGGGGTGACTGACTGACCCAGGCGGTGCCAGTTTGTCCCGAGAACATCTGGATGCTCCGAGGAATACTGTTGACGAACTGCCCACACAGCACGCCTCAAGTAGTGATAGAGACTAGTATTCGGCCAGAGCTCAACGCGACGACCTCGAGCAGTCATCGTGTGTTACTTTCAGGCAGACCTTTTAGCGGCACTGGCCGTATTCGTGAATATCTTCCCTGGAGGTGGCGGCAAACAAGCAAGCGCCGTTTTTCCTTGTCTTCGGCGCCACCGCCTCCTACCTGAGCAGGTACAAAATACAAGTGCACATTTTCTGATAGCTTTGCCGACGCATCGACACCCTCGTGGACTGTACTCCGCCAGCTGTTCGGCAACGTAGAGTTCTCATGGCACAGCCTCCAGCTGCAAAAGAAAGCACTGATTTCTGGTGTGCGTACAGCACGTAGGCAGTTTTTAAAATCCAACTTTCACGGAAAACGTGGTTACAGATGATTTGCTTTCAGGCCCTCGCCACAAAACGTGAGAGGTCAGCAACCGCTGGCCGATTGGGCAAGCAGACAAGGCTCCCCGGAGGACCCGCGCACCCTTGTTGTAATTACGAATGTGCGGCTGTCTGTCGTGAACTCTTAGGACCGGCTTCACTAGAGGGATCAAAGCCGCCAATCATCGCCGAAATTCCCGCGCTTTCGTTCCGTTTTTGAAGTCCAGTCTCCAGGCTGGTTCGTGGTGCGCTCCGCCTCTCCTCCAGTACAGACTTCCCAGCTGATCATCAAAATGCATCTCTAGTGTGGTGTTCCCCCAACTCACTGCCTGCTCCCAGCACGCAGCCCACCGGTCGCTACAGAATAGGAATCCCCTCGTTACGACTGACACTGACGCATCAGTACGCCGATTTTTCGACTATAACGCGCCACCTTGAGAGCGATCTCTGTTCGACACACCAGTTTTCGAGGACCTCTGCCCTCCGCTTTTATGACCTTGGTATACCTCGAACGCACTGCTCGTGTGTCAATCGTGCATGCCAGACACGGAACTGTATACCAGTTCCCTGGTGCATCCTGAGCAACACTGGCGGCTTTAAAGTGAATCCGCTTGCTCCGGGATCCTCTCCGTTGCACGAACATACGTGCGTCTCACTGCGATGCCCCTTTAGCGTAAGCGGGAACCCCGGGTAAAAATATCACACTTTAGTGCGAGAGTGCCTGCGCGTCCGTGTTTGCGAATAATTGCCTTGTCAACAGTAAGTGGCAGCATTACTCTTAGTCCGGAATGCCTTCAATACAATACCATCTCCTATACCAGAATAGGAGAGACTGTCTTTTAAACTGTCTGCTCCACAACCTACCCAGAACATACGGACATGGACAATTGTGCCCGTCGCAATAACGGACTCCGCCAACCGTTTTCATTAGCAATTAGTCAGGGCATAAGGAAAAGAGTAGTCACGCAGGCTCATCAGAAGCCGACGCCGACGAGGCAGGGGTGTGTGAAGTCGACATCGGTTTCTCGAGCGATCTCCACAGGTCAATCGCGGTTAGCCGCTGCAGGTCCGACTGAACTCTGCAGCTCTAGGAGGGCATAGACGAACGCTCGTGTGTCCGTACTGAGCCGTCGGTGGGCTGGCTACGTTGCCGCCGCTTTGACTCAGGACGCGGCAGAGCGAATTTGAGCAGTACGCCCAAGGCGCCACCGAATGCACGAACCCCGCTGTGTATTCAGATGTTCACAGATGATTTTGAAGCCTGAAGGGAGTGCAGTGAGGTCACAATGAACAACGCGTTTCCCTACGCTGTAGTTTTGCTCAAAACTTCAATTGCTTTTATGAAGCACATCTGCACGCTTCCAGTACTGAATACTGCATCGAACCTATCTTGTGCTGTGCATATTCCCGCAGACAGTAACGGGAGTAAAGATATCCCATTGCAACCATTCGCAAACAACTGATCGGCGTCACTTCTACAAGTAAGCTCCTGTCCCTTTTCCGGCAGTAAGACGTCCGACATTATATCAACGCACAATGTGTGTTAACGTGTCTGATTTTCATTCTCTTCGTCGTTGTTGATCTGTCGCCTACAATCGACCCGCGTGTGTTGAGCCCGCATGCGAAGATTAACTTACTGATTCCGTAATACTCAGGCAGGTGCTCCGCATTCCACACAACAAACTGTACATCGAAGTCGCTGGAGGAAAAAGCTGCGTGTGTATGGAAGTCGAGGGGCTCAGTAACCAAATATGACCTCAAGAGCAGACGGAGAAAAAGAAGAAGAGTTCCACGACAACGCACACCAGCAACTCGTATCCGCACGACAGCCCGACAGTCAAGATCGTGACATTCCCAAACATGCAGGTTGTGGGGGACCAGAGCCGCCCGCAACGCTGGGGACACCTCAGCCGGAAACAGCGTCGGCAATGGAGGCACCGCCGACAAGGGAAGCACCGCCCCACGTGCATCCCGATTCACAGTGTTCACAGGACGGAGATTCATTCCGCCGCGTTGAGTCCGCTACGTATCAGGGTCACCCTCACTGCGAGCGATCATCTAACTGACAGGAGAATGCGCGTGGTGTAGCCCCCACTCTTGTCAACCTCACGTGCAGTGTAGGGTGCAGCCGGTGACACATAAAAAATATGTTGTGGGCTGCCTGACAGCCAGACGTAGAATGAAATACTGCACAGGCGTGTCTCGAATCGCATCAGCACAGCGAGGGCCAGAAGCATTGGGAAGTACACAGAAGACCTCCAGGGTCTGGGGGACGCTCTTCATCTTGCAATATTGGGGACACTGCCAGCACAACCATCCTTGACCCGTCGGGGAGGCAGCGAAACGCCACGGACAACGCAAACGAGTTAACTGTTTCAAACTCCCCCACAGCGTTTACCATCCTCCAGGCGCTGACGACACATATGACTACACTACGTCGCTCTAGTCTGTCTTCAGTTCGCCTGCTCCTGGCGTCGTCCAACGCAGCAAGCGGCTCTACGCTCCACGCTTCCGGTCTGGACACCAAGTGCCCACCTGTCGTTTTTCCATTTTTCGCTCACTGCCTGCCGCCAACACGCTCGTAAGTCCTCGCTTTCGCGTGAACTTTCTTACGGGATGCCGATGGTGAATTCCAACACTTCAACCACGCCGCAATGAGTACCTTGGATCCAATCCTCCGGAGCCCTCTGCCTCTACAGCGTCGTGTACGTCACCAAGACTTTTTATCCGTCCCCTGCCACCTAGGGCCAATTCCAGCATTTAAGAAGTCGCGGGCTGAAACCCCGATTGAGCGCTACTTGTTACTACGTGTAGATTCGCTTAGCCATTCGTAAAGCCCCGCAGGCAAGCCACTACAGGGAGGCAGGCCTGTCGTACACCCATTTGACCGTGTGTCCGCGCCTGTACGGTAAGCGGTAAGACCACTGCAGTGAATCGCTAGCAGGTTGTCGCAGCAGCCTATATAGCTACCTGTGTTTTTCAGGCAGTATCAGAGTAATTCTGTCTCCGCAGTGTTCCTGTAGGTTCGGGAACAAGAGCCCTGCACAGCGTGGAACTAGATTTGTTTCTGTTTTCGTGAAGAATTGTCCTTCCACATCATGTACGAGTCCCTGGGCTAAGCAAGCCTCGATTCAGTCAGCGATTTGCTCAAAAGCTGACGAGAAGTAATTCTCATGGGAGAAAGTGAGCGCGCATTGTTCCGCCTCAACGTTCTTGCACCTTGCCTCGCCACAGAGATCCGCAGGAGGGAAGAGGAGACACAGGCAAGGTCGGGCACAGTCAGTCGCAGACGCCACTCGCATTGTGATTGACGTCAGTAGACGCGATAGAGAAGAGGTATCCGGAGCAGCTGACGTTTTCGAAAAGTAGAATTAGAGTTTCAGTGACGGCTGCTGCCGCGTGTGGTCGCCACAAGGTGGACCGAGCGCTAGAGCACTAATAGCCACTTCACAAGTGCGAACGCGGGTATCTAAACACGAAACGTACTTTGGTTAGAGGGCGTCCCACATCTCGGTACAAGCAGGATCAATATGGAGCCAGCTGAGGATCACGTATCCGTGCTGAAACGCTATATCTCCCCGTTGCAGAAGGCCGCAGGTGCGGCGATTTCCACAATAGCCCTACTCGATTGTAAAGTCCCATGTGCCGTATCCAGGTGACCACGTAGCGGCGCCTGTCACACTCGTTGCTAAAAACCTCTTGTCGAACCGCATCACTCAGCAAGAGTCTCCTGTCTTACCCGGGCTTCTTGGCACAACTAGTGGACCACGTACAGCTCACTAATATCTGTCGGGCCACGAGTGCAGAACCCCTGGTTGAGCCCGCACACCCGGGCGTTTACACAACTTGCGATATATATAGCTGGCAAACTAAGTGCGCCAGCTGAAGCAGTCAGAAAACGTCGTTGGCGTAGTAGCTCCTTGCGGCACATAATTGGGACTAGAGGCGCATTCTCACCTGCGGGTCTCTCCCGGATCGCAATGACAGCTAGCGTACCGGATGCAGGCCCTCCGTTTAGCGCTGAGTAAACGGCGTCGGCACTATCGGGAGTGCAAGATACCCGTTGCTTTCGAATGTGAATTTTCTCCTTCGCTAGATTTATTTTCATGACTGCCAGCTGCTGCTCGATGCATATGTATCACAGCAGCGAGTCCCAATGTGTGAGTATCATTTATCATATTCTCATCTAATTCGTGTGCCTTCCATAGATATTTTCAGTTCAAATTTTCCCAGGCTCCCCTCCCTTGTCATGCAGCACGTTTCCCGCAGATCTGATCTGGGGTACTGCGAGCCTGCACCATCCTAGGCGCAGTCCCAGATGAGCGGTCGCAGCCATCAAACGCCACTCAAAACGTTGCACTGCCACAAAAGACTTGAATCCCCTAGCCGGTTCTGGCTGTCGTAGCACTGCCGTCCTTCGACCGTGACTTACCTCGTCGTTATTGTCGTCTAGCGGAAGGGGAAGTTTTCCAAATATCAGACGGCTCATCTTATTGTTGACGTGTCTTCACCTTTTGCCTTGCCCCGGCCTACCCTCTGCCAATCATGCACCTTAACATCTTCGTGCTCTCTTATACCTTCCTCCACACACCGACGTACACGAGTCTCTCACTCCCACATGGATCCTTGCGAAACGCTGTCGGGGTGGAACTAGAGGCGCTGGGCCGTTTTCCACTGCGGCGGCTTACAATCCACACGCCCACGCAAATGTTTCCCTCTCTTTTCGCCCTGTGGTCTTCACCTCCTCTGACTTCGCACGACTTCTAACGGCACACTGTGCATTTGCTCACCATCAGGTGTACCTGCGAGTTTTACGATCATGTGCAAGGATCCTTCTCCCGACGGCCCAATGCCGCCTACATTTTGGGTACCTCGTTCACCCGCAAGTGCTTCCTGGTGCAATTCATGAACACGCACGGGTCGCTAGGAAGGCTGAAAGAGAAAGTTGTTCCTCGGGCCCGGAGGCTAGCACTAAGCTAGCTAGAGTCGCAGTGGTCCTTGTGGTGTGCTGAGAAGACCCACGTGGGAACATTTCTGCGCCCCAGCGCAGCACCGGGTATTCTGCTGGAAGGATTTTATACGACGACCATTCTCGGTGAGTCCCGCTGTATATCCTGTTACACCCCATACACAGAATCACTGCGACTGTTATCCCTGTCCTCAACAGTTTGGAAGAATTGCAAATTCCCACTGAAAGCGAACGCACGCAGTTTAATTGCAGCGACACTGCACGGACAAACAGGGTCTATCACGGTACTTGGCGCATGCTGGAGTGCAAGCGGCAGTGTACCCATCTTATAAACTCACAGCTGCGATGCATTGTGCACGAAGAGATTTGTCAAAGGTCATGACACATGAGCTTGGAGTACAGACTCGATTTCAGCCGCACGTTGTCAGCCGGTAACAGAGTGGAACGCAGTGTTAGATCCTTAGCATTCACCTCACGCACAGGTCTGAACGTCCCAGTGTGTCTTTGGCCCGTAATAATGGACCGTGAGGACAGGGTGTGCCGAATGACAAAAAACAGTGTGTTCCCCGTAGTAACGGTGCAGGTGAATATCTCACCTCTTCCTACAGTCAAAAGGGTTGTGGTCTGATAGAGCGTCGAGCTGCCACACAACTTGCGGGTCTGTACAACTGCAGAAGTGTGCTACAAGCAGGATCATTCAAGGCGGTCGGGTCCCTGAGGTTAACGAACACTTCCCTTGTGTGATTTCGTCTCTCATTGGGTTCTTCCGGAGTGACTGATCATATCGCCTCACGACACTAGAATGACCTCATTATTGCAAACTGAATTATGTTGGCTCAGTGGCGCAAGGCAGGTGAACGTACACATATGTCCAGTTTGCGCCGTTAACCCGACACTTCACCTAGACAAGCAAGCCATCCCGGCCACCAGATTCTTCTACCACTCCCTCGTGCTGCAGACAGTTCTGATCTGTGATCGCGACGAAAACAGAAACTGATGAAACATTCCCAGCTCAGTGAGTCTTGGTGGGTCGGATACCAGTTCGACAGACGGAGATATCAACGGCGTAGTACTCCTTCTAGGACACTACCGGTGCGTGGGACTCTGCGAGCATCACGACGGGAACACGTGCTATCTCTACAACCGCGGCTCCTCCTGTCCTCGTCTCCACTCGCTCCTGCACAACTGCACCTAGAAAAATGCTTTACAGAGTAGATTCAAGTAATCAAGGCATCCGAGTCGTCCTCGATATTAAGTCTCCGCCTTTTGCGTGAACCTTCTGTGGTGCACACACGGTGTTAGGACGAACAATTGCGCTCTGGCTCGCATGTCGGGGGTAAGCAGCGGGTGCGACGTGTACCACTGTGCCTGTTCCCGTTGAATAAATAAAGCCGAGCAAGAGGTTGCGTGGAGCGTTCTAGAAACGAGTCAAGTTCCGATACACGAGACGACCGGCGTAGCGCATATTTTCCACTCGAAAAGCAGAGGACCCCCCTTTGGTTGCCCGCCTTGTCCCTTTAAGAAGTGCCCAAGAGGACGCACACAACAGATGCCTTGGGTGCCTCCACCTGTTTTTCGGGTAATGTCGTGGTGATGCAGCATGACACAGTCTCTATTATTGAACGACACTGTCGCCTGCTCTGCTCAAGAGTCTTTCGCTCCTAGCTACTGTCTAATGGAACGTGTTGCTTCTTGGCTGCGCTACACTGACTTCCAATGCTCCCTTCTGTACTCCAGTCTTACATCCTGTCCCAAATATACGTTGTCGTCGTTGCGCTAGCTTGGAAAACTTTTATACCCCAACTAAAGTAGAGGCGCCTGTACGTTAGAGTTCTCGACGACGACCGTACCACTCTAACATCCAGCTATTTTGGTAAGCCTGTTTCAGAGTTACGACTTCCCTTCTGCCACATCATATCCCGTGCCTCGACCTCGTACATTATCGGCCTCATGGGATACGACGTCTGTGCATTAGTTGAGTACTATCTGCGCGGCCGCCCACCCAAATCTGACGATCGTCGTGCCGGACGCTCCACGTTGGAGTCTCAGTCTTATAACCATTCGCAGGTGATTCCGTGTGTGTTCGTGCACGCCCCTAGCAGCACTACCACAACAACGAGGGGGCAGAAACAGTTTTACCACCTGGAGAGATTAATCCCTGCAGCGTTGTCCCAAATCCACAGTGTGTCAGAGGATCGCTGTATGGAGTAAAGCCAGAAATGCTGCTCTACTTCTGAGACGACGTCGCTTGAGATTTTGGCCTAAATACGCAGATTCTCCACATCAATCCACTGTCACAATGTTGCACAGCAATCGAAATGCGCTGTTGCTCACTATAGAAGAAAAATATAACTTGACGTACGACGCCGGACGCTGACTATTTCTGATTGTCGGCAGTGGTGTTGCGGCTCTCGTTTGTGGCAACGTCGCCCTATGCAGTTGCCGACTACTCCAAGATGCGGGCACCTCCGACATTCTACATGATACGATGCTTGTGCTCAACACGCGTAGTTATCATGCGATACACACACCCGGAGTCGTCACTCTACCTGCAGAAGTGAATTTGATGTTTATCGTCCCCTTCTGGTACACGCCCTCACTGCAGAACCGCGTAGAGCGGAGTCGCACGCAGCAAGCTATGGTCAGACAAGCGTGTACGAGGGTCCTTTTTGAAATTTGATGCGTGACTGCGCTAAGCCACATTGAAGGCGCTCGTTGCCGCGTAGCGACTTCGTGGAAATCTCACCGCTTTCTGTGTAGTACATTCGTATGGTCTCCTAGTGGAGAGATAATCGACGGCTCTGCCACAAGGTGTGCACAGCGAGCGGATCGCCACAACGGCTGTGGTCTCCACATTACAGCTGCAGACGGGCGGTAATGCCTTCTGCGTCCGGAACCTTACGCATACAAGGAGCGCCTTCCATTATCTGCCGAACTCTCACACCAGCCATTTGCATCCCTCAGTATAACTTTCCTGTGTGAACGTGGCTCTTGAAAGTGTAACAGCATGCCTTCTGCGGTGCCAGGGAGAGGGACGCCTGTTTCAACTCGCACAGTCCAACATGTTACCTTACTTGAGAGGCATCTGCCTCCACAGAGTAGGGGACGAAGGGCAACGGATTCACGACCTTAAAGCAATATTGCGTCCTGGACCTAGGGCACTGGAAGGCAGAATGGCAGTTGATTCCCGCAGCACGAGCAGGCAACATCTTTAATGCACGACATTTGTTGCGAGTTCATGCCCAGGAGCTGGGGAAGAGGGAAACGTCTCTGAAGCTGCGTATTTATCCCACGTTGTACAGCCGAGAAGCACGCACAACGCGGATCCTTCACCAGGCAGAGTCGGTTGCACGAGGTATCAGTACTCTGTTTGAGGTCAATTATTATTTTTTTTTTTCGCCACGGTTAGCCTTAATCCAGTCCCAAAGTGGAAACCGCGCTTGCCGACTGCGCTTTGGCTTCCTGAGAGGTAACGACCTGAAGGCGCACAATAGATTCCAAGTGCGCCATAACGCAGTTTGCGAGAAAATTCCAGATCTTCTCGGATTCGTCACTCTGCAGATTTGGGTCCGTCATGAGGTAGCCGCGCGGGAGGACAACTGGCACAAGTGAGACTAGAAGTCGACCTCTCATACGGTCCTTTAAGCGTAAAGCAGGTTTCGGCTCAGAGCCGTCGCCCTCTTCTCACTCCGACTCATCCGCCCACCATTGTTGTCTAACAGAGTACGGGGCTTCCTTCAATGCGTGGCACTCAAGTCAGCGTCAACGGGCAATTGCACTTGCAGACTTACTACCTGCTCTCGACGCACGCAAACGGCGTGGTAAGCTCTTCTGTTCTGCCATTTTCCGATACGCTCCAACGCACCACCTCCATCATCCCACGTTCGTGTAGAACAACAGTCCAATGCGTTGTCACAAAAGAAGTTGACCCAGCCAACAACACATTCTCTCAGCAATTTCATTGTGCCCGCTTACATGTGTACGTCATCCGTTCTCCGTTCTTTCCCACTAATAGGCTACATGTCTTCTCAGTCTCCTCCAAGGTCCAACCACGCCGCTATTGCAAACTGAGTAGTTCCACGTATACAGCTTTGCGTGCGCCTGTAAAATGTGGGTACAAATTCGATGACCATTCAGAAAAGACATTAGGGCGGCTTCCCAGGAGTACTAGGTCTGTACTACCCCTTTCCGCGTCTGCTTCCTTCCTCAGTGCGCGTCTGTGTCCCTACCGTAGCCAGAAGGCTACACTCGAGAGTAGCTCGTCTGATCAGAGGAGCGTTTTTCTACACAAAAACACTGATGCTCTTGTTTCTCAAGGACACGCTCTGTCCGGACCATCAGAGCAGCGATGTCCTTCTGAGCGTTCGGCCTCAACCACGGAGTTTGAACATTCTGCTACACTTAGCCCGGCCGTCAAAAGTTGAGCAGATACGCCTCGATGCAGAATGAGACTGTAAGTTGCCTCCCAAAATTGTCCGCGTGCATCAAAGAGGATGGCGTGCCTTCAGGACCCTGCAGCCGTACACGGCCACGGCAGTATGACGCCAGAGTTGATGGGGGCGTGCAACACGTGTTACGTCGGCCTGTGCTACACCAGCACCAGGAGGGGAAAGATGCGCTGGCACATATGTTGGCGAGTCCAGCAGCACGCGCACTAAAGTAGACAGGGAAGTTAAATCGAATCCAGCCACTCTTGTCAAGTCGGTATGGGGCCACGCACTGATGTGATTCCACCTACCACGTCACGCACGGAACCCTGCGCCCCCTACTCGAATTAGCGGTCTTTCCGAAGCGTGTCTACATACTGCAAAACCAACGCAATGATCAGCCTCTGACTTGTTTCTGGTTTCAAAACGGCAAATTTGGCATGGTGAGACATTCAGAATAGAGCGAACCACGAAAAATTGTCCCGTGCCACATGCGTGTCATACAATCACAGTGCACGCCTCCGCATGGATATCTACTGGACATGCGTGACCCGCTCGCGTTTGCCATCTGAAGACCCCGGAAGAAGCTGGCGAGAAAACAAGTTTTGTACCTAGTTGCTCCGCAAAGATAGGTCTTGCTCTCTAAACGTGTACGCCTGGACCGCCTTTATAAGCTGCTCTACCACCGCGGCGACACACAACACGTCTTTGCTGTGCTGAAGAACAGTGGACACATACGAAGTGACGAGTTGTAAAGGATACTAAATGGTTCTTGCGCGTGGGCTTGCCCCATCGGAAAGCTTCCACGGTGCGTTCCCCACTCGATAAGAGTCCTGCTAATTTACGAACACGTTCGCCGCAAAATGTCTCTGAGGCATCTCTCTCGGCCTTCGGCAGCCCATGCGCCCCTGCGTCGCACGCTTGCACACGACAACACTGCATGAGCGTTCAAGGCAAATACATTTACTCCGAACGTCGCACTGCGGGAGAGCACTATATAATTTCATAAAAGAAACTTTGCATCTGGGCTACTGGTGAATGCATGTGCTCCGGAATGCATGCGGTCCTTTGCCTATTCGCTAAGGAAAAATTGTAACACTCTCAATACAGGTGTATTCTTGAGCATCGACAAGATCACAAAAAGAAGGAACAGAGTCAAACTCTCACAGCGGCAGTCGCCACATAAGCGCTGTTACTACACAGGACGGAAGAGAAGAGGGCGGCCGGGCGTCAGTGAGCGCTGGGCGGTTTTCGCGCGTTTAAAAGGGACCGGGGCTCCAAAGACGGCGTACTCATCTTCCCACCGAGTGTCGCCCGCAGCGACATACCGTTCGCCTCCAACTTATATTGCTCTCCTGCCGTAACATGGTGTCGAATGCAGCAGCGAGGGCCTCCGACAGAAATCTTCTTGTTCGCGGCTCACCCGCAGCTGCGAAATCAGGATCGGTGTAAGCAGGGGAGGACAACATTAGCAAGCTAATAGCTGTTGACCAGGGCCTGCAAACAGCAACACCCTTTATGCTGAGAACGGATTTTCCGAGGCAGTCTCACGCTGTAGATACGCTTGTTTCAGAAAACGCGGAGACCCTTCGATGTACAAATCAACTCTCCAAAAACATCGGTGAAAGACGACTTTCGTCGTCTTGGAGTGAAATGCTGTAGCCCTAATTTATAGCGAGGAAACAAACGTCTTCCATCCCCTGAAATCCCTTTCAATTCATGTCCTGGCCGTCCACAAAAGATTCACATGGTAGATACGACGTGTTTTCCGACACAGGTGCGACACAGACACTTCAGCTGCTATCGACGATAATCGTACCAGAGACACTCCCCAAAGTGAAACGTTACCTGTATGGCACACATCCAGCCATGAATGCTCCCACGTTTTCCAGACACATAATAAGAAGGACAGCCTACGTGACAGTTTGAGATATGAACGTCACAACCTTCCCGAGCAAGAGTTTCTTATGCCGCTAGTCACTCTTGCAATTATGCTAGCCCCGTGTGGGTACCTGCAGAATCCATGGCACAATCCTTGATCTGCTTAGTTTTACTCGGGCGCTGTCACAACACGATCTCCACGATTCTCCGGGAAAGAGTGAAATCATCGTGTTGAAGCGTTTCTTGAGAGCACCCTTCAATCTGCTCAGCAGGTGAATCTGACACAGCAGCAACGTTTGTTCCCGTAATTGTTCTCCGCACACTGGAATGCATGTCCCCCGTACATAGCACCATACGTGAGCCTTAGCTGCTGGGATGTATGCAAAAATCCAGCTGCGAATAGATAGCGAATCCGACAGCGAGGACCGAGTACCGGTAGCGGACCGAAGAAGCTTCGGACACCGTCGAAGCAGCTGCTATCACCCGCTGCAGGCCTAGTCCACTTGGCTTTTTAAGGTCTGAGAAGTTTGGGCGCAGCCCAGCAGAACGCAGCAGCAGACGGCTGACACTTGAATGTACTTCAGACCTACAGAGCGTCAAGCACGCGGCCGATTATCCCTCAAACTCCGTCAGCGTCTCCCGCCCCCGGTTATTCTGGTCCTCCTTGCTGCCTGGTGCATTTCCTGTCTTGTTGTTTGCACAGATTTCACCTTAAGACCAAAATGCCTTTATTTGAGTTCAAAACGGTCTCACCTCCTGGAACCGACATGCGCATGCCGCGTCCCGTTTACACAATCATTCCCTGATCGCGGTGGCGTCGATGAGCCACTCCCTCAGCTTCTTGTCCAGAAGGACATCTTGCCAACACCGTGTTGCTATTCTGCGTCCTTCTTTCGCTTTTTCGCCTCTGTCTGTTGCTGCGTAATTCCAACGCGGACGTTTACCCCCTCGTGTCCTTCTGGCTGTCTGTCTCACGCTTTTGCGTTCCACACGCAGAGCACCAGCTGTTCGAGACAATTGATTGATAAACCCCAGACGTCCTCACAGCTATTGCTTTGGGGTAGAAGCGCTGTGTGCCGCCACAGAGGCGTGGGCCCTGCGTCAGTTACCGTATATTCACCTCCGGATCTTGCCAGGAAGGAAGCAACAGTGAGAAGCAGACCCAGAAGAGGACTGTAGACGTTTTGAAACGCATTTTTAGCTCTCGTGGATCTCTGGAAAAATGCAGTGCCTGCGCCGCGGCGGCACGGTTTCACTGCACGTAGACTTTGTCCAGATCAGTAGCACCTCACAGCACTATAAAAACAATGTGTGCCTGTCCACTTGAGTTGCCTTACCGCGGCATCCCAATCCGGCGGCCTTCGATGTCACGCTGCCGCTGCCGGCTTTTAAAGCTGGGGATAAGACTACAGCTTGCTCGTTCTCATTGCTCGTTCAGTCTAACGGGTTGCGAGACTCTGGAGTGAGTCTGCAGCTTTCAGGAGCCAACTTTGTATTGAGTTCAGAGTGGGGCAGGGTGCGGGTGGCGGCTGCAGGTCTTGCTGTCCTGTGCCGGCCCCACGCGCGGGTGAACGCGAAGCCAAAGGGAGATCGACAGCCCAGGCACACACGCTTGCACCGTTTTCGCATTCAGCAACAGCCGCTTATTCTGAATAGACGGAAAGTCGGGCCATACCGTACAGGGGACGCGACATGCTTTGTCCTATAAGCTGAGAACATTGCCAAGGGCTTGTCAAAACCTCACTCGTTTCTAAGAGAAAAGTGCATATTGTTTGGCAAGAGAGTCACGCAGTTGCAATTACACCATGTGATTCTGACATTGCGGACAGTTAGAGATGAGAAAAAGGCTTTTTATCATACTACGTACAAGTGAGGATCCCCTGAGACTGCTTTTCACACGGTCACATCAACTTTTTTCTCTCTGCGTCTAATTGGTGTGCGTGAATCAAAGACCTACCGGTTTCCTCTTTCTAGAAAGAAGTGAAAATTTCACTTTCGTCTCATGCGACGTTCCGGGAACTGATGACGACAATCTGTCTCAGTCAACGCACCGCATGCAAATACACATGCCCGAACAACGTTAGACGGTTTTACACCCTATTCGTCAAAAGACACGTAACCTTAACGTGTGCCCACGGGTACGCCGAGATTGAGCGCGATATTCTAGTTTAAAATTCCCTATCCAGCAAAGGACCAATGCGACATCGTCCAGCAGTAAGCACCTTGATACCGGCATGCTGTGTCATGTAAGCCCTATTCGAAGGCACAAGTATTGTTCGCAATGTTCTAAGCCCCGCAACTAGAGAAGACCGTGAATATAAAATATCTCTTTACCCTGCTTTGCTGGCCGCAGAGCACTGCCTGAACGTAGATAGGAGACAGATTTACTCCTTGTAATGGTTTTGCCGACGCAATGGCAACCTTTTTAGTTGCAGGACGCCACCTCTTCTTAATCGTAGCTGCCGGCTCGTGCACCCTGCTGCCACACCACAAGCTGTAAAAACTTTTGACGCAGAACGTACAAACGACGTTTTGTCAAGCGTACAACATGCGCCAGAATTCAAGGCTTTCTGGAGACTTTTATACGTGAGCTGCCTTAGTAATCACCGGGCTATATGCTCAGCACAAATCGCGCTTTCGTGAGCATGCGTGCGCTCTCTGTTTTGACTGCTGAATCGTTGCACTCATTGAGCACTTCAGACGCCGCCAGTCAGGACGGACACCGCAGACATCCTGCGCGGACAGTTAAACCGTCTGTCCCTGAAGACCCCTACAGTCCCTCGAGTTCAATTTCATGCTTCGTCGTTGCACAACTTCCACGTGCACATTCGTGTGCTTCGCTTTTTTTACTTATCCTGGCCGGTTGCCTGCATCCAACACCTCCAGGCCTGTAGTTGGTAGCCTGAAAATTTTGTGAGAGGCTTGTTCCGGCTGTCGTCCTCGTTCCCCCTTGCCACGACTTGTACACGTCCCCTGTATACCATCGTCCTGCTTCCTCCTGTACATTTCACACAATCCCACCTTACGGTAACGAGTTGCTGAATATCAACTGTACACGCGAGTCTCTCCACTGCATTTACATCACTCGCCTCTCTGCTGACCCGGCGCACGTACGTGCAGCCGCCCCAGCAGGAATGCTACAAGCGTGACTGGTTCGATCGGCTGAAGATTTATCACGTTTATTGATAGGGTCTTTTGGTCTGTCTTCACCTGTGTAGAAACACCTTGTCGAAGACGTTACCTAGCTTCCTTCCCGACACGGTGCAGCTTCGGAATATTGACACTGCCCGCACTATAACACAGAGTGCAGGTGTAGTGTGTACTCTAGGTGTCCACTCCCGATACGATGGGAACGAACGTCGCGTGACAACCACTGAGCCCCTCGGCCATTCACACCTGCCGTTAATCGCAAGAGTGACACCACCTGAGACTTCCCAGCTGCACGATTGTAGACAGCAACGAGGTTGGCGTGTTTTAAAGCGGGTCTCAGACAGAGTCAAGGACTCCGCACAGGAGGAATGAGTCCGGTTTGATGAGTCGTTGCCGCTGCGGACGGAAGTGCTACACCAGTCACACAAGCGGACACAGGCAAGGACCCCTACCCCTGGCGCGTCTTTGCTCGCCGCCCTCAGAACATAACATGGCCAAACTCAGCGGGAAAGCGCTAGAAGCCACCTAGCTTTCGCCACGTAAGAAGGCTTACATTGACGCTCACGGAGTGTCCCACAAGGCGAAAACAGTGCAACGGACACAGAAAAAAAGTGGTGTTTGGGTCGACACTTTTCTGCTTCTCCTCGCAGACAAGAGCGCTGCAGCAAGGAGTAAAGCCTGAATTTCCCAGCGGGTCTGCAAGATTTTAAAAATAAATACGAGTTCTGAGACTTTGGAACTGAAGTGACACACAAAGGACTGTCTTATTGACTTTGTATGCTAGTAAAAAAATCGTTTTTCCCGCCTCCTAAGATCTAGACATTCCATTTCTTGACTCGAGGTGTTTTTTTGGTGTCGGAACCGTTGCATCTGGTCAACCCGAAAGCACACTTCGCTACCGACTGCGTGGTGTTGTCCCAACGGGGGTGAACCCCAGATTGAATCCATAAAACCACCTGCTTAGGCGCTCTCCACGACACGTCTGGCTACGACCAGCTCTTACAAGTTCGAGCACTCTTGCAACCAAAGATAAAGTCTCGGCAAAACAAAAGGCACGGAGTACAACGCCGTATAATGGAGTGAATTGGGTCGGACGCGGCAGAAGGAGACAAATCAAGGTCCCACTATTATGGTTGTCTCCAGTAAGCATCGTTCAGGACTCGAGTACTGAACGCGATCAGGCTAAGGCCGCAATCGGCAACTCGCGAACGTAGGAGCGCGAATCCATCTGCGTTCATTTCCACAAGGCCCACAAGTAGGTGTATTCGAGCACCCAAGGCTTTTACAGGCTCATTGACGCTGGCCACCACCCTCTGTACGAGCTGAACGTCATAAGGTATCGAACCGTTCTTATAACGAACTACTTCACCCAGCTGCGTACATCTAGAATAAGGAGACAGCACGTTAACAGCGTGCCTCGCCTTTCGTGAAGAAAAGGGGGCCGAGTAAAACTACACCTGACCAAATGCAGCATTGTGGGAAAGCGGCGGTCAACAGGAAATACGGATCATAGGAGAAAGGATCTCAAGTGTCAAAGTACGGTTTTAGGTTCAAGCGTGTAGACCATCCACCAGTGTTCACTCGGACCCAGATTGACTTAGCGGTTTCCTGAACAGCGTGGAAGCATCCTTACACTGGTCGTTATAGAAAATATTCCACTGCAAACACCTCGTCGATGCCTTGCACAGCAAGCCGAACGTACGTTACATGCCTCGTAATTGAATGCCAGGATACTTCTGGGATGTTGTGTTCTCCTGTCTCACCGTCTTCCCGCGACAGGCACATGCTGCCGGATACAGATTTCCTCATTACGACAACACAACCCCGGGGGTTCCCGTCTGTCGTCTTCCCCTCCAGCATATCACCTCTTCATCATCTTATATGTTCGCTGCCGGATACCGGTATCTTCCACCCATGTCATAGCTTGTCTCTTTCCTCTAAGCGTCCTCCGCTGCCTGCTCTTGCGATCCATTCCGTTGAAACAGCAACCTGTGCGTTTTTTGTCTAAGCGTACGCGCAAAGTCATCGACTACAGGTTGTTTCTGAATTTCGCCTTTGCATTTGCGCTGACTTCTTGGTCGGGGCAGCGACATGCGAGCGTGGCAAAAAAGGGTCCACAAATGCCACTGGCTCGCCGGGGTCAGCATTCTAACAGGATATAGTTCAACGGCGTGTGGTCCCCTGTACTCAAAAAGAAACACCCAGACCAGTGCACCATTGCAGGGTTCCTCTCGCCCTGGAGTATGTCGAAGCCACGTCTCAGGGTTCCAGCTGTTCAGTTGAAACCTGCCCCCTGAGTGTCCAATCCCAGCCAAAAATAACTGAAATGTCGCCAAGCAGGTAAACGGTTCGTGGGCAGTTTGAAGAGGCCGAACATGATAGCCCGAAGAGAGCGCCTGCGTTGTTTCGATCTGGCCTCTGCTTACCGCTAAAAGGAAGCTTCCGTTGTTTCGGCCTGCCACCTATTACCCTCATGTGCTTTGCGCTTATAGCCCTCCGCGCCTGTCATGAAACCGTAGAGGGATCCGTAGCGAGGCGGAGGGCGCGCCGGCTTTCAACTGAACGTTGTTACGGGTCCTATGCCCGCCCCGAGTCGACGCGACACGCACGCGTGTAGCCACCAGACAGCCTTAAACTCTATCTTTGTGTTCTACATCGACTTGCTTGCAAAACACACTACAGTGGAGCGAAGCGGAACTTGTCCAGCACTCAGCTCACCGACGTGTATCCGACAGTTATGCTTTGTTGTGGACTACTTACTGCGAAACATGAGGACAGCGCAGTGCTGAAATTCACAGAGAGCACAAAGCTCTAGCAAACTTCCATGGTCAGCTTCTCACCCGTTCCTGGGTAGCAGAGATATGGTACTAGGGCATATAAGGTGACGGATCTGCCGCAAGGTGCGTGAGGCCTACGTATAGCTGCAGGAGCCGCGATGTTTTGATTAATTCCCAACGCATTCCCGATGGTCAGTGCACACTAGAAAAACCAGGACGTATCCTGCCTTCCTCAAAAACATTTCTTCCTTGTTCGTTGCCAAAGGACATCTCTTTAAGCCTCTGGCCATCTTGCCTGTTGATTGTGTGAGTGCTTCAAATGCAGTCTAGCAATTTCTGCTCAGCCCAACCAGTTACAACATTGTCATGCACATCACATTACAGGATTCGAAGTAACGAACTCTGCTACACAGTCTTGGAGCACGATAAACTTCAAAGATGGTTTGACTGCAGAGTACGCGCACAATGAAAATCCTTAGATACAACGTTGAATATAACATTATGCGTCAGCGCCACAGTGCAAACAGTCAACACTTTGTAAATTCAACGGAACAAGAGCAGCTTAAAATGTGTTGAAACCCAGTCCCGCACAGAAAAAGTGAAGCACTGCGTCACAGTTCGGGTAAAAGTATTCGAACACGTAGAGACAAACAGAGGTTTGCTTGCGCCTCGCGCGGCACAGTCATCAGCCCTGGCGATGTGATCGGCGCTGGTGTTTCCGTCGAATGTAAGCAGCTTGCAAAACGTGCGCGTCAAGACTCACGTGCAGTGCGAATGTTGAGATCCAGTGCAAGACCTTGTGGAATTTTTCCACGAAATTGTTCAACTCGGGAACTATCAGGGTGGTCGGACAGGAATGTAAACCGTCTCAAGGACTTGCGGGTGCCACCTGGACTCAAAACTGAGTCTACACCTGCTTGGACCCCTTAGGACACAGCCCTGCAGAACGAACCACCCGTGCAGCGCAGGGGATTCCAACACTCGCCTAGCCTTACAAAGAGTCAAGCGAGATGCCTACACCCGCCCAAATTCCATGTTCCCATTCTACCCCTGAATTCGCCGTCCGTATTGGAGTTTGGTGCCGCACGGTTCTTCTGAGCTGTACACTTCTCATCCAAATAGAACGAATAATCTATACGTTTTCTTCTCTTTGCAGCTCACTACCTGCCCCGAATATTAGCGCGCCTCGTTAGCATAAGTGCGGTCTCGTGTCCGTTAGCTAGGACGCGCGTCCCCTGTTGTTTCTTGTATTCCGTGTCGATATATTACCACTACCTTCTCCCCTCAACCCCAACTTGAAAATATCCCGTAGATATTGTCCGTTTCCTGCCACGTATCTTATTTACGCCTAACATGCCTGCTCCTGCAACGAGCGGTGCTCTCTTTGCTTGTCATATCTGCACACAAGCCGCTCAACCGTTTGCTAATACAGTTCTGTCGGCCGATTGAGGGAGGCGGCTCTGCGTCGCACCCATTCTTGCCTCTGTCGCGGCTCCAGGCACGAACGTGCGGGCGCCTCAGCAGGACGACAAAAGCGCCACTTGGCTACATCGCCAATTTAATCAGTTTCACCAAGATATTTCGTCGATCCTCTGCACTCGTTAAGAATAACCTTCTTCAACGCATGATCCATCACTATTCTTTACTCCTTTGTGTACAAAGCAGCAGAGTTCCGAATGTTACAAAACACGTGCAGGTCGAATGCCTCCTCTGCGAAGTCACCCTCGGCACAGGAGCACTGAAGTTCACGCTGTATAAAAGGTCTTGTTCAACAACATACAAGGGCTGCGACTCTCAACAGAAAGAGCACGCACGTCGTCGCAGCTCAGCAAATCTAGTTTCGTACGAGATAATCTTGATTCCTGTCGTGAGACGCAGTCCACGAGGCCATGGGGGGACACGGAGTCGTATGTATATGTATGTATGTATGTATGTATGTATGTATGTATGTATGTATGTATGTATGTATGTATGTATGTATGTA
>JAOXNV010032994.1:0-48926 GCA_028565915.1 Momotus momota
AAATCAGGTTCATAAATTAAAAGCAGAGATCTCAGTTCACTGGCTTTCTAACTGCCATATTTACTTGCAAAATGCCATTTGAACCCTTTTGCTTCCCCAAATTTACCCTTAAAATAGAGAGTGTCTGTGATGCACAACTGCTCAAAAATTCCTATCCATTACCGTACATGAGATGCTATTGCATGGTGTGGCATTTATATTTTTAGAGGATTTTCTATTATTTTAAGATGAGTGATGAGAAAGCTTAATGGATGTTTGCAGTGATATGAGACTGGGTATTCTTGCATTAAATAGAGGGTTAAGAGTGTCAGGAAATGCTTTGTGTATTTCATTAATAGTTGTATGTGAAGTCAAGAGACTAGCTTACCTTCTTTGTTTCTTTGAAAAAACGCACGTTCTTAAAATTAAAGGACTGATATTCATAATTTGGATGAGGCTGTGGCAGGTTTGGAAAAAATAAGTAAACACCTTGAGTTGGACTTACACTAAAAATCTCCGGTTCTGATATTTTGTAGGTCTTTGCACCAGCATATTCTGATGCTGGACTGCTGTAGGAAGAGGTAGATTCAGATGGATTCACCTAGTAAACTATATAAAAGTTGAAAAGGTTGGGGGCAGGAATCTTTTTGCTGCAGAGATGTCTGCAGTGTTGAAGCTGTGATTCCTCATCTTCACCTCTAACTGTATCAGCTTCACCTCTAGCCTGTATCAGCAAAGGCAACACACATCAATCTAATGAGCTATGGGCAATCTAGATAAAGTATTCTGTCTAGTTTGCCCTTTTGATAGCTACGATGTATTCTATTCGACTGGGTTATTCAGTACCCCAAAATTAGTCCTGGTTTTAATAATTCCTCAGTTTGCTAGTTAGCTATCTCAAGGCTATCCTGTGGAAGATAGGGTGAAGGTTCATCAGTGTGCAAGAGGAGTAGAGTAGTTTCGATTGGTGTTTAAAGTGTTTGTATCAATCATATTTCATGTGAAACTGTGCCTGGAAAATTTCTCATTTTAACTGTTCTTCCTCTGCCAACAACAAAAAAGACTGTAGCTAATTTATTTATTAACAAATTGAGCTGTGTTGTGTCTTGCGTTATACATTTTTTTCAGATTATGTCATAGTGCTTTGTGAAAAACTGTAATAAAAGAATGGGAAAGAAGGGCCAAAAAACCCTGCTATACCTCTGTCTTGTTTCTTTCCTTTTCTCTGGTGGATACTTGGCAATGTATTTTCCATTGCCACTTAACTACATGGCTTAAGTGAGTCTGTACAACGTGTTAACCACCTGCAACAAACCTGAGTGAAAATCCTGGGTGCAAACAGTGCCGTCCAGGATCAAACGCTATTGCTTAGATGCACCTCTGTCACTGATTTGATAACGGTGCACCAAGAAATAGTTAAGAAAATTATTTCATGTGTGAAATCTTGCCCTCTAACTCCTTCCTGCATGTTTTACAGTTTTCCTTTGGGGAAAAAAAAAAAACACTTTACTGTCTCTTTGGTTTAGCCAGTGAAGGTCAGGTGTATCTTCTCTTTAACCAGTTGAGTGAGGGTAACTGTAAATTGTTACTGCCTGTAAGAGATTTAGATACAATGATGCCCTATCAGTTCTTCAGGCCCCTACACATTGCTGTGGGTAGATCATGGCTGCTGTGTTTAGGCCTGGTTTTAGAATTTATTCCTTCTAAATAGAGGGTGGGTAGTTTGAACAAAGTTTGCCCCATTCTTTTCCTAAGCTTCTTGCCTACAAATGAACTTTTGTTCTGACCCATTTCTCTGGGAAATGTGAAATTAGGGAGCTTAAAGAGGTTATTTTACATGTTTACTGGTAGTTTTTCTAGGGACAGAATTTTGGGTTGTAGGATATGGGTGTTGTGGTTTTTTTAGTGATAGTATTCAGCACATTTTTCTGGTTATGTTGGTTCTTTCTTCGTTTTCCAATAGGAATCAGTTAAATACTTCATGCTGTCTTTTCAGTGGTCTTCAGTGTGCTAAAATATTAAACATGTCAAGTCTTGAACAATAAGAATGTGTTAAGTAAAGGAAGGAAATTCTCTGATCAGTCTGTTGTCTTTAGGGAGATCTGAACTGTGAAAGGGCTTCTTTGTGAGATTGTGGAGTGGCAGACACCAATTCTTTGGCTCTTAAATATGTTAATTTTACTGATGAACTCTACAGTTACCTAGAACTCTATTGTTCTGTCTCAGAGATCTTCAGGCTCATGGAGAATCTTATTCTGGAATCTGGGGTCCAGAATATAAAGTTGAATTTTTAATTAGGAAAAAAAAATATTCCCTTTAAAATATTTCACTTAATTGTATTAAGCAGTATGTATGGGGGAGGGAGGAGGAACTGTTCAGTTTTGCTGAAGTTTTGGTTTTCTGGACAGAAATTTTTTTAAGACAGAAACAATTTGAAGCAATGTTTTTGGGGAAATATTCACATTTTTTAAAAAGAAAAATGCTAGAAAGGAATTTCTCTTCTGAAATTCCCCTCAAAATACAGATTTTTCTGACCAGCTCTGTGTGGAGACAGCTCATGACCCCATTACATAAAAGAAAAAATCGATCACAGTATGAAATACAGACTAGAGACATTCTCTTTATACCTCACACTGTCAAAGTCCCTTTTATTCAAATACCTTACATGAAAATCAGTCCTCAAAAATCATCCTGCAAAGAAAATCAGCATTGTGATTATTTTTGTAATAAATAAAAAAATATATAAGATGGAGATATTTGTACGTTCTACTGGAATACTGTGCACAGATTGATGGTCTCGCACTGACTCTACGCCAGTAAGGCATACGGCGAAATGCAGAATGATGTCAGATCACTAGCTTAGAGAACCCCCTGCTGGCACAGAACTTCTGATAAGCTTATAAATATATACTGCTTCCAAATGCAACCAGTTTCATGTGAGCTAGTTCAACTGTTTTGCCAGGGCACTTCAGTTCCAGGATTATCTTTTCAAAACCTCAACCTCCTCTAAATGACTTTTCTAAATGTCAAAATGACAGAAGCAGAATTGAAAATGGCTACTCCTGGCTGTTAACATAGCCATTGCACAGACCGTTTTTTCCTTTATTTTACTGTGCCATGAAAAAAGTTTTGAATTACATTATTTTCTAGAAGAGCTAAAAGGGTGGAAGATGTCCAGTTAGAGACTCAGACAATATTTTGTTCTACTCCTAATTCTAGAGCAGTCTATATATAAAGGATTTTGACAATTTTTTTTCCCCAAATTTTAGGATTTATACTGTTTCCCTGTACTTGATATTAACTGTATGAATTGGAAAGTGGCAGAAATCTTTTTCAGAATACGATGAAGAGTCTGGATGAATTGGAAAGTACAACTTAAATATGAATATAATTGCATTTCTTGCAGATAATTGCAATCGTAAGTCAGGCAAGACAGCTTCTAACAGTTGGGTCAGGTTTTAAATTTTGTGATCTAAATTATTAATGAGAATATTTCCATAATCTTTCTGCATAAAAATTGACTTAGCAGAGAGGTCAGCTGGTCTTGTTGATTATCAGTTGTAATCAGAAACTGTTTTCCTATAAATGTGTGCTGCTTTTACGCCTCCTCACATGCATATCAAATATAGGTGGTGAATTACTTACAGGCTTTATGAAGCAAAATTTAATTCTCTAGGTTCTAGTTAAAGGAAAATTGAATTAAACTATGCATCTAGGATTAAGGAACTTGAAGGGCTAAATGTCAAGTGTACACAGGAATAGTGTTTTGCGCCCCCGCCTCCTTTTTTTTTTTTTTTTTGAGCGATTTAATACCTTGAGAATATGTATTTTGTAAATGGTGGAAAGCCCAATGCAGGCTACTCTTCACAGTGTCTGGCTGCAGCCACAAAATGGTATGGTGCATACAGAGGACATGCAGATCAGTACAAAAATGCGTAACGCTGCTGTATAAATCAGTAGTGTTTTCACATGTGATAGATAGCTGTGTTGAACACAATATATTTTGAGACTGATACAGTGGTAATATAAGGAGACTTAAGGCAGCTGAAGAGGGGGAGTAGGACTATAAAGATTCTTGAAAGAGGAGACTGAAATGTTGAGTTTATTTATGCAGAAGACAGATTGGAAACTTCTATAACCTGCCTCCAAAAGTAAGATTTAAGAGCATATCTGGTACCATTAACTAGAATAATTTCTAAACAGATAAAGATTTTTGCATTTTACCTGAAACACAAAGGAATGACAGAATTCAAGGTCGCAAAGATGATTCAGAAAGATATATGACACTTTTCTCAATGAGAATTTAAAATAATAAACATACACTATTTTAGAAAAGACAAACCATTTTTAAAAGTGTCTGAAGCAAACATACACTTTTAATATAATGGTTTATAATATATCTTGGCTGACCATCATTAGAAATATTGAATGAGAATAAAGATATTGGACATAATGGACAATTATTTTTATTCAGGGTAACAATTTCTCTTCCTATTGTCATCTGAATTAATTTATCACTGCTGTCTGCACCATTTTTCAAGAAAAAAAGAATGAATGGCAGCTCTGATTTCCCTTTCTGCCCCCAGAAGGTAGCCATCAAAGCCCTGTTTCAGAGATTCAAAGCGGTAAATATCTTGCAGCATCTTTCCCTGACATTTGATGCTTATAACCTAAAAACAGGTCTGAGACTATAGCAAATATCTCATTCCATGCTGCTTTTCTGGTGTTTCACTACTTCGATAAAATGAAAGATGGTATATTTTACAGTTTCAGGGATGTTCACCTGGATTTACAGGATCTGTTTTATTCTATCCACCCCTTGAAAATTGTTCGGCTTCCAAGTGTCTCAATTTCTATATTGAATCAAATGTTGAATGTCTTACCATAATAATTCAAAGATCTTAATACATTCATAAGAAGTTTGCATTAACTTTTTTGCTTTTACTAAGTTTATCTACTCCTACTAGTCTAATCCATAGAAAAAACAGGTTCCAAACTCAAAATGTAACTGTTCTTGATTGAGGCACATGAATACTGAACTGCGATCTGAATTTTGTAGCTACTTTTTCTCTCTGTAGATATTAAAAATGCTAAATCCCATTTGTGTCAGCTGTCAAATTAGCAAGATGTGACTGTGATTAGAACTGCTTAAAGACAGAATTTCTGTTCTATGGGATTTTCTGGGGGGAAAATAGCAATGCCATTCAGTTGCAGAATGAAAAGCATAGATATTGGATTTTTTTTCCCCAGAAACATGACCAAAATTAATTACTTAGTTAATTGGAATCTAATAGAATCAGAGAAGGTTGGAAGAGCAGGTCAAGTGGGTGAAGTAAGAGCAGGTTATTCAGTGCCTTGTACAGTATGGTCTTGAGTTTTGGTTGCCACCCTCACAGTGAATTTTTTTTCCTGATATATTGTCAGAATTTCCCCTATTCCAGCTGGTGTCTATTGCTTCTTGTTCTTTCCCTGAGCAGACATTTTGGTCCCTTATGCCACTGGCGTCCCTGGGTGCTGGGGGAGAGCTACTTCTGCTGCCATTAGATTCTCCTTTTCCTCAGTGCCTGACCTGCAGATGCCTCCAAACAGTGCAGATTGCCTCCAGGTGTAGGTGTGCATACGTGTGTGTTAAGAAATACTGTTAGTCTGGGTTATCCTCACCTGGGACAGCCCTAGTCCTAGTAACACACCTCTGCTCAGCTGGATCCAGTAGTGCTGCTCACAGCCTGCAGGGTGGTGGCTGGCAGTCTGGCCAGCAGTACTGGTAGTCCTGCTCACCTCCTTTGCTCTAACGTTACTGTGAAAGGCCGTGTCACAGGCTTTGTCAAGTCAAAGTAACCAACATCCACTGCTTTTCCTTCATTCACCAAACCAGTCCTGTATTCATGGTGAGCCCTCAGGGCGCATGGTTCAGCCTCATCAAGTCCATGTTGTCTGTTCCATGTCTTTTATTATTTTTCTTATGCTGGATGTTGTTTTCTGGAGTGTTTGGTCTGTAACCTTCCCAGGGACCGAGAAAGCTTAACCTATTCATATGTGGTTCCTCCCTTTTGCTCTTCCTTGGGGTAGATGTGTTGTTTATCTTTTTTCCAAAAGTCTTAGCCTTGAGAAATCCTCATGAGGTATTCTGTGTCACCATGAAGCTTTGTCTTATCCAACTTTCTCCTCTTGTGTAGGCCCAAACCCTAAAAGCCACAATCTCCCTCAATGTATCTACTTGATCAGAACTTTTCATGTCAAAATACACGTAATTTTTAGCACAAGAAGTCATAAGTTTGTAATTCACGCTTCAGTTGTAAAGTACAGAATTTGAGCTGTTTCGCTCATTGGCCACTCTGTTAGAAGTTCAACTCCTTTTTCTGATTGTCTTTTCCACCCAGTTGTCCCACAGCGTTCTCTTCTGGGATTAATGTTCTAGTAAATCAGAAAAAAACCGCCACAGTGCTAAGTGAGGGACAATTAATTTGAGGTTATATGAAAGTTCCCATACAACTAGTCGTTAAAATGTAATGTGGAAATGCTGCATAGAGTGGTCTTCATACACAGAAAGGAAGGTAGTTAGAGACAAATCACAAGGGATCATAAAATATACTATATTTTGAGCACTACGATAAACAGGTTATTCAGTCTTGCCTACAGTGCATATATCTGTGGTGGTAAATTTACGAGACGCTGCTGTGCCTCACGGGAGGAGAAGAACATGAAGTACATTCAGTCTGACAAGGCCACAAGTAAGGGAAGCTGGTGATATTCTGCACGTACCTAGAAGGCATCAGGGCCTAAAATGGAGGAGGCAAAGTGGTGTGATTCATGAGTGTCTAACAAAGAACAATAAAATGAACTTAAGAGAGAGTCTAGAAAATGTCTAATTGGTGCGACGTTAACAAGCTGTGGGCATATCCCCACGGGAAAGTGAGAGACAGCCCCTGAGCTGGGATTATGAGAACTGCATTGACTAACACATTTGCAAATTTTATCAATCCCACATGAGCAAAGAAATTAAGGTGATGCTTTTACAAAAATCCACATCTCTGGCATTTGTGAAGCTCTGTTATATACTCTGAAGATGTCCCATTGAAATCCCCATGGAAAAGTTGTTCCTGATTTCAGTCATGGTGCTGACAATACAGCCCATATTTGTTGCAGTAAATTGTCTAGGAGTAAAGGTGGCAATGCACAAGGAATGGTTGTACCAGTGCGAGGACCATGGGAGAACAGGTATTCAGTACTCCTTTTGCTGTGTACGGGGAGCCACAGAGATAATGTGTCAACTGAATATCTGTTTTCCCGTATGGGAAGAGTTACCTAGTTAGACTTGGGGGTTTTATACTTCAGGGTGTTATTCCATCCAGGAGAATATTTGTAAGTTTATATAGTTTCATTTTTTTCTATCAAAAAGACTATTATTTTCTGTATTTGAAAATGTGCCTCTATTTCTTTTATAACTTTTATTTAAATTAATTTGATTTTACTTGTTCATAAAGAGTTGGTTTGTTGTTTTGTTTTTTGTCTCATTCAGATATCTCACTTACGAGGGCCTCAGGTGTGTGTGGAGCCCATCTTGTTCTCACACAGATTGTTGCCCTTCTGATGAAGAGATTTCATCACACTAGGCGAGACTGGAGAGGAAGTCTGTCAAATGTGCTGCTGCCTGCACTCTTTGTTGCTCTAGCAATGGCCTTGTTTAGTGTGAAGCCGCTGGCTATCGATTATCCTTCTCTCAAGCTGACACCACGACTTTATGACAACGCAGAATCCTTCTTTAGGTAAAGGTCGCATTCATTATCATCAATATTCAGAGTTCTGGGACCTTTATCCTTGAGTTCTCATGTTTTAAAGACTATTTGTATTCTAGGAAGAATAATATGTTACCTTTTACAATAGCTGTTTATTTTTCAGATGTTTAGTACAGTTTTATAAATTCTTATGAAGGAGAGATAAAATTAGAAAAGTGGTGTGGAAAGGATTTTCTCTAGGAAAGGGCAAAGACTTTGGAGCAGTTTGAACTGGGTAATCTGTTTCAATACCAGCCATGGCCATTTATATGTAAATGCACAAGTGTATTTAAACAAGCCTTTGCATGCTTCATTTGAATGAATTGCTTAGATCGAAACAGTTTTCTCAAAGTAATTCTCAGGTTTGAAGGTGTCACACAGTATTAACAAAGCCTGGTACCCTTCTTACTCAACCTCTATCTTTATGTTCAGCTTTGGAGCCGACTAGATTTATTTACTTACTTATATTGTGCAGTATCTAAAGCTCAGCTGTGAACTGTTCTGTACTGAATGCCCATCACATGCAGACCGCTTTCTCTACTGGACAAATATCTGGCTATCTTCATAAAGATAAGATAATGCTGTTTTGAATTTATAAATGAAACGTAAAACCATGTTACCTGTTAGGAATGTGCTTTTGTAAAGAGAAATATGTCCGTGGGGAGATGTTGAGATTTGTTTAGCCATAATTGCATTGAATTTTCTTTAAATGTTCACATACAATTTTTGAAATTAGATAATTTTTGTGTTTTGATATGTTTCCTATGAATGGATTTTATAGTTGTTTAATTTCTTGGTAAGGGTAGAATCTCGAGCCTGAAAGCTGCTACAACCAGGCATATTAACATGTTTGTGTTTCTTTTTCTTTTTCTCCTCCTCCTGTGGCCCACTTTGAACAGCACTGAAGATGATAAACTGGGAAACCTTTCTCATACTCTCCTGAGATATTTCTCTGATTGGGACGACACATGCATGAATTCAAAACAAGGGTAACTGTGAATAATATAACTACTTTCTTAATTGTAATTTATAGATTCAGTATTTTTTTTTCTGTGTCATGGACTATCTTAAAGTTTTCTTGGAAGCATGAGATTAATGACAAATCTGTTCTGATGAAGGAGCTGATATCCAGGTAAAATACATAAGTAGGCTTCATTGTTAGTGGTCTGGTCCAAATCCCATAAAAGTCACTGACAGCTTTTTGATCAAGTCTGATGTCCATATGAATGAAGATGAGATGATACTTACAATATTTTTTAAGAAGCATTTCAGATTTCCAACCTTAGGAATACAGATTGGTGACTATGCTTTACTTTCTTACTGGCTGCAAATACAGGGCATGCAACTCATTTGCTGCTTGACACATATACATATTTTTAGTGAATCCACTTTGATAGAAATAAGTAAAATTGATATAACTTTAGACTTAGCTACTATTGTAATCAAATGCTAAAAGAAGGTATTCAAGATGCCAGATCTACTCATTACTCTGTGTGTTTCTTCTGTTACATAATATATTCCTTTCATTTAATGGTTGTTTTTATTGTTATGTTTATTCCCACTAGAAAAAATAATTCGTGTTGGCAGATGGAATCTGTGTCACCTCAGGATTCATGTGGATGTGTGGCTGAAGAAGAGGTATGTCATTTTATATTTATGTATGTAAAAATTCTCTTTGTGTATATTACATCTAATACCTTGAGTCTTCTTTTTGAAAGGCTAGAGAAAGAGATGAGGAAAATAGACCCTCAGAGCACTGGCTTTGTTGTTATTGGAGATTTCCTTCTGTTTCAGCTATGTTCTCTCCTTTGTAAGGATATAAATATTTAGAATAAGAGTTACAGCTTAAATATAGCAATACCATTTTGGAAAAAGTGCACAGCAAAGTAACAAATTACTTTCTTCTTTATAAAAGTGAGACATACGCGTGAATAGGAACTCACATAGGGGGAGGCCCATTAACCATGAAAGCCCAAAGGAGAGATGTCACTTGGCAGTGGAAGTAGGACCTGTATCTATGAGCTATGGAAAATCAGAATCTCTGAGAGCAAATTTTAAGTTATGTAGGGTTGAGATGTAAAATAAACATTACATTTTTTTTTCAATTGATATACATAATGTACTTTATAAGGCTTCTGAGATATCTGATCATAGTATCTGTCTCTCTTTGCTTGTGAGAATATCCCACTGAATTATTAGAAACATCTTACTTTATTCTTCTGTGCAGTCCATCAATGACATTTTTAGATGTATATTGCATTAATTAGAATTTTGTTTCCATCTGGTGCCTTTTTTTGCATTTCTTTGCAGGTACAAGTGAATAGCTGTCTTGTGTTTTTCGGTGTTTTAAACCTTAATAAACTTATATACAAGTTTTGATATTTTCAAAGCAAAAGTGACTGGCAGGATTTCAAGAGAAATCAAAGGTGTTTATAATATGTAGGTGACAATTATTTGAGATGCCTTATAAATGTAAATCCATACATAATTTCTTGAAAAGGTATTAAAGATGAGAAAGGCAAATCCAGTTGAAATGCAAGCTGTAAATTCTATGTAAAAATTCAAAAATATGACTAAATGTAGTACCACTGATTTTTAAGAGTGTTTTTTTTTATGTATACTGTTTTTCAGATGTGTTCAAGATTCAATACCTCTGCTCCTTATTTGAAGAATAAGAAAGGACATATTTTATATAATCTTTCAGGGTTCCTTGTGGAAGAATATTTAGTGAGGCCTTCCAACAAAATGAGGTAACCTTAAAATATCTAACCTTGGTTTATCCTTTGTGTATAAAAACTGCAGTCCTTCCTGATCCAAAGCACAGACCTACGTCACTGGGAATAAAAATGCTAGTTGCCTTTTTCTGGTTCTTATTCAGGTGTAGAGTCAGGCTAAGGTAACACAGAACCCCTTCCATCCTCACTTCTTAGAGCTCCTTCAGCACCTGCATGGTGATTGCCTCTAGGCATGCCTTGGCTCTTCTTGCCACACAGCCAGTTATTTCAGCATCTTAGAGAAAGAAACTGTTTATGCATATGTAAATCAGACGAACAATATAGATTCTGTTCCTCAAAGACTCAATCAAACTGAGGTGGATATACTCCAATTAATAGTTCCTTTGAAGTAAAAACGGCTTTTATTCCTCTGGTAAGACTTCATATTCTGTGATAGCAACCACAGAGGTTATAATCTACTGTTTTTTGATGTTTACTTATGTACTTTTACAGTTCAGCCACTAACTTTGACCTAAGTGCAAATACCAGACCAAGTATGATTTTATCAAGGAGAAGAAAGTGTTAGCTATTTATACATTAAAAAAGAAAGTTTGTCTGATTTGATAAAAATAGAGATGAGTATGTTAGGGTGAAAGATTTGAGCTAGAGTATGAATGTAGTAGGAAGAAATGAAGCTGTTTAAGATGTTTCTGAAAGTCAGTAATACCTCGTTTGCTTGCAAACCCTCCTTTTGCTTAAGGGTTTCAGCTTTCAGAAAGGAAAAATTCTTATCTGAAGGAATCCCTTTGCCAGAAAAGTGCAATAATATTTACCTGCTTCACGAGTGTATTGAGCTACTCCTTTTTAATAGAGAAGGGGTCTGTGAGGGGTGAAGTTTTACTTTCAGTTGAAAAATAAAGGATGAGTATAAATAGTACCGCTTCATTATTGCAAGAAAAGACTGCTAAGTATAAGCTAGGTAACTTACTACTTTATTTTCTATTATCAGATATGGTGGTTGGTCTTTTGGAGGGAAAGCATTTGAACTTAAAGATAAAAAAATTACTAACATGAGATCTAAACCTCTGGCTAAGGTAAGGGTTGCATCTATGTGTGTGCATTTGTAGCTATGTGCTGCTTACTTATTCAGACTTCAGACTTCACAGCACTTAGCAAATAATAGATCATTGCATATAATGCTTTCATTCAAAAATTGGGAGAAAAACTGTCTACTTCTCTGTTCATAATTCTTGAAGTATTCTCTATTTTTCGGAGTTTTAAAAGAGTCAAATTAAATGACTTTTGTTGTTTCTTTCTGTGAACTCATTTCAGAGTCTGACTGAACTTGCCTTTAAAATTTTTTTTAGGTAGTCAATCCAGATATTCTTTTATTTTTTTGTTTTGTTTTCTACAAAACATCAATGTCAGAATTGACAAAAGTTCACCGAACGTCTCATAAATGAGTTATTATTGATGCTTTTTTAATTCCTGCAAAGAATATTTTTATTTGCTACTTTTTTCTTTTTCTTCCTCCCTCTCCCTCTCCTTCCCCACAAAGTAAAGATTTAGCTTCTAGGAGTAACCAGTTCTGCATAACAAATATGCTACCACATGTCTATAATCCCCTTTCCAAATATAAGTAACTTTTTATGTTTATCCCAGAGAAACAGAAGTGAAATCTGAATTTCTTCTTGACAGTAGATTGCACTGTCTTGCAATGCTACACAGAGCCATTGTTTTCTGTCTGGAGCTACCTCTGAAGTCAGGAAAAGAAGGATTATTCTAGGCACAATTGAAATAAAGAGCTTTTTCCTTGAGGGCTTTTGGTATGCGCTGGAAGGACATAGTATCTCCCTACTGTGAAAATTTGGGATGGGACCTGGAGGCTGACAGGAATTATCAGTGCAAGGGATTTTATCTCCTTTGGGAATGCTTTTAAAGGTTCTTTTGAGATCTATTCAAATGTAGACCAGTAATGATTAGAGGAACAGCAGTCTTGGGGGACTATTGAAGACTATCAGTGAGTGGTCTCTGTTTTTGTATTTGAGGTAAAATAGATTTAAGAGGAAACTGTAGACTTTCCGTATTTCAGATTATAATATGAAAGAAAGATGATGCTGTTTTTAAATTGTTTTTTGGGGGTATAGAAACTAGATTTTATTTGTTCATATAAAACAAGAAGAGAAGGAACTGTTAATGAGCTCTATCTCAAAATCCATTTGGGCACAGAGTGTTTATTCAACCACTTGTTAAACAACATAGAGATATTCTCCAATCCAATTCACATTTAGTTTTGCAAAATCACTGCCTGTTTACAGTGCCCTTTCCATGTAGTTTGTTAAAAATCTCCTTATCCTATACACTCCGCCTTCTATATATTTTCATTTTGGTCATTTGTGATCTCCCTTCTACCCCTAGCTTTCTTATAGCTTTGAACTCCAGTTCCATCAAGCCTTCATTAGGAACTTGAAGTCCTAGAGGACTGCAGTAAGATGTGTTTTTCTGAGAGCTGGTTTTGTTCTATGTATCTTTAATCAGTTTAGAGTCTTGTTTTGACATGCCTGCACTGTGGGTTTTGTCAGGGTTTTTTGTTTGGTGTTCTGGGTTTTTTTGTGGTGGTGTTTTTTGGGTTTTTTTTTTTGGTTTGTTTGTTGGTTTTTTTTTAATGTCTTTGACTTAGAGCTCCACCTGCTATCAGCACAGGGATAAGTTATGGTTATACTGTTAGCGAGCAAGCTTCATATTTCAGACCCAAAGAAAACAGTGGAGTAGATTTATAAAGGGCACTGTGTTATCTAAAGTACCTCCTGGAAGTGGCTTTCAACTGATGCAATGTCAAATTATTGCATTAACCTTTCAGTAATTAATGACCAGGCTTTTACTTTGACCTTTCAGGCTTGTTCATGAGACAGTGAATGTACCATTTGCGTAGCCTTATATGAAAAAAAAAAAAAAAGAGAGAAATTTGCATTTGAAGAGACTGTGTGATTCATTTCATTTTAGAAAATTTGCGAATGTTTGCATGTTACTCTTCTCCACTCAAAAAGCCAACAGTTCTTCCAGTTCCAATTAAAAGTACCTACGCAATACCTGTTTTACTTTACCTAATCCTAGCATGCTGTATATACTGCATACATGAAATATAAGTACATATGGAAAATGTATATGTATGCATGCACTAGAGGGAATATATCTATAACATGACAAATGTGGCTGATTAAAACCATCAATTATTGACATTCATTGATGATCACTGCTATCTGGCAAAAGCACAACTCCTCAATTATTTCTGTTCTCATGACTGTTTATGCTTTGGTTTCCTTTGATAATGTGGGCAAAAAGTGTTCCATAGTCATTTCATAGTTGCTGATGTTGAGAACATAATTAAACATAGGAAGAGCATGTCGTAATTTCAAATAGCCCTGAATGGCAATTTGTACTGTTCATGTGGTGTTCTGAAGTGTAAATTTTTGCAGTCTTAAAGGTTGAGTTTTGAGGCTTTTGAGGCTTTACTGTACAATAGTAGTGTAAGGGCAGGTCCTGCTTGACTAACCTTATTTCTTTCTATGATCAGGTGACCCACCTAGTCGATGCAAGAGGGACTGTGCATGTTGTCTACCTGGACTTTAGTTAGGCCTTTGACACTGTCTCCCGCAGCATTCTGCTGGAGAATCTGGTGGTTCATGGCTTGGACAAGTGTACTCTTTGATGGGTTAAAAGCTGACTGGATGGCCCAGACCAGAGAGTTATGGTGAATGGAGCTAAATCCAGTTGGCAACCAGTCGCTAATGGTGTTCCCCATGGCTCAGTTTTGGGGCCAGTCTTGTTTACTATTGATGATCTGAACAGGGGGATCAAGTGCACCCTCAGTAAGTTTGCAGACGACACCAAATTGAGCGGGAATGTTGATCTACTTGAGGGTAGGGAGGATTCCTCTATAGAGGGATCTGGACAGGTTAGATCGATGGGCTAAGGTCCTGCACTTTGGTCACAACAACCCCAGGCAAGGCTACAGGCTTGGGGAGGAGTGGGTGGAAAGCTGCCTGGCAGGAAAGGACCTGTGGGTGTTGGTGGACAGCCACTCAATGTGAGCCAGCAGTGTGCCCAGGTGGCCAAGAAGGCCAATGGCATCCTGGCCTGTATCAAAAATAGTGTGTCCAGCAGGAGTAGGGAAGTGATCGTGCCCCTGTACTCGGCACAGGTGAGGCTGTAGTTTGAGTATTGTGTTCAGTTTTGGGCACTGCAGTATAAGAGAGATATTGAGATGCTGCAGTGGGTCCAGATAAGGGCAACGGAGCTGGTGAGGAGTCTAGACAACATGTTTTATGAGGAGTGACTGAGGGAGCTGGGATTGTTTAGTCTGAAGAAGAGGAGGCTGAGGGAAGACTATATTGCTCTATACAACTACCTGAAAGGAGATTGTGGTGAGGTGGGGTTTGGTCTCTTCTTCAATGTAACTAGCAATAGGACAAGAGAGAATGGGCGTAAGTGGAACCAGCACATGTGTAGATTGAATATTAGAAAAAAATTTCTATACTGAAAGAGTGCTGAGGCATTGGAACAGATTGCCTGGGTAGGTGGTAGACTCACCATGCCTCGAGGTGTTAAAAAAATGTGTAGACATGACATCTCAGGAGAAGGTTTAGTGGTCATGATAATGTTGGGTAGACAGTTGGACTTGATGATGTTAGATGTCTTTTGCAACCTTTATCATCCTATGATTCTGTAAGTGTCCAGAGGAAGTGACATCTCTCCAGTCTAATATCTGTTCTCTCTGCCTCCCTATCATGTATTTGTTCCAGCAATGCCTAAGGGTTTCTCTGCTTCTTCTCATCTGTTTTGTTTTTTTTTTTTTTTTTTTTTTAGACAGGACATGGGTTAGTCAAAATGTCAGTCTAGCATTATTCTGAAATATTAATGGCAGGTAAAAACGGTATGGAATAAAGGAAAGCATGTCTTTACAAAACTGATATCTAATGTGGTAAGGGGTTGTGTTTTTCCTCGAGAAAGAATTTTATCAACCATAGATAGAAGATAAAATAATGAAAATTAAGATTAATCATATTAATCTACATATTTTTCCATTGCTCATCTCTTTTCTGCCCTTTGTAAATAATAACCTGTGTGGCACACAAGAAATATGGAAGATATTTCAACTAGAATTAATATTTTCCCTTTTTATGTATTACTTTTACAATCAATATAGAATAAACCACAAGACATTAGCAAAAAGAGCTTAAATGTATCTTCTGATGAAGTGAGAAACCCCAAATTCCTCTTTTGCCAGATTATAAACAAACAAACATCCAGCTTCAATTTGGTTATTTCCTGGTATTTAGATTTTATGTTGTGTGTCACTTGCAGTATTGTTTAGATAAGTCTGTTTGGAATTTTGATAACGTTCTCTGCTTGTAACGCTAGTTTTACTCATCTTCTTGTATTTTCAATTAAATAGGAAGATCTTATTTTTGCATTTTTTTCCTCTGTTTGACTAAAAGTGTGTAAAGAAAAGGATACAGTGTTCCACTAAATTAGAGAATCTCAATGTAGTAATTAACGTAGGTATGTGGCTCTGACAGTAGAAAACAAACTGCTGCACACTGTTAAAAGACCTGTGCAAATTGACTGATTCTGTTAAGCCTAGTTCACCTTCCTCTATAAACAGGTGTTATAACAGGAAGATTAGATATCTTTATGCAATTCTTCAAGGTATGGGAGCTTTCAGATCAGCATACAGTTTCAATTAATTCTTTATTCACGATTTCCATTCTCTCTTCCAGGTGTGGTACAACCAAAAAGCTTTCCATTCACTGCCATCCTACTTAAATGAACTCAATAACTTCATTCTGTGGTCAAATTTGCCTCCTAATGTGGATTGGAGACAGTATGGTAATAGTCCTTCTTTAAGATTTTTTTTCATATCTTTTGAAAAGTAGTTTTAAAATAAACTAAAATAATTTTAAGTATGAACATTTTTCATAGTATAAAAAAGAATTACAGAATCACACATTTCTTGGGACCATCTGAAAGTGGAAATTTTAAATCAAACAGAAGGCTCGTTTGTGTGAAGAATGTAGTACACAACAAGGTAAAATACAACTCACTGTGCCATATGAATTCCTTACAACAGACATTTCTGTGGAATGTGTAAAATGGTTTACTACGCTTGGGGTGTTAGTCCCTGTGAAACCACTGCTAGGGCTTGTTTAAATGGGATGGTTAATGCATAACAGCATATGAATTTATAACATTTTTGTTGCTTTATCTCCTTATGTAAATATCCAGGGTAAACACAGATTATCCTGTAAATTCACACTGTAATGTGAAGTTCTGTAGCATCCTGTTACTCAAGGAACAGGAGGGGCAGGTATATCTTAATGTATAACAGTAAGAAAAGAGACATTAGTACATTTGACATCTGAATTCTCTGAGTCAGATATCCCTAAACTGTATAGAAACTAGTTACAATAAAAATGTTACAAACTGACTTGTAAAAAAAATTACTGCAGCCAAAGAATCAGCTGTTAACACAGGTGAACTTTTAGGATCTTGAAATCTAGTTTGAAATGTGGACTTAATAATTCAGGCTAACTTCTGTTCATTCTGATTCTTTTCAATCTTAAGGTTCTGTTAAAGAGGAATTGGTTTGGTTAAGAGAGAGTTAAAATCAGTTTACGACCAATTTTTAAAGGTTTTTGAAAAGGTAGGATGTTGTCTGTAATGGTAAAATGATTTTCATTGTGTTTATAATGAAGGAAGAAGATGAAAATCAGTGAAAAGGGGAAGAAGGCCTAAATATCTGAAAACAGAAATTCATTATGAAAAGTTTGCAGAATGTCAATGAAAAATAATAATTGTTTGCTTTCAAGATGACTGGGGTTTTATTTTTCTAAATGAATTATGAGAATGAATCTAGGGTAATGTACTTCTGCAGAAAGCTTCAACGGAATAAAATGAAATCAAGTCTTTTAATGAGAATTTTTAACAGAAATCAATTTTAATCAACGTTTCCTGCACTTCATGAAGAGTACTGATGTTAGCTTGTTTTCTGTAGTGTTAGACCATTCTGAAACTTAAATGTTCATTGCCCTCCTCCTATGAGGACAGGCTGAGGTAGTTGGATCTGTTCAACCTGGAGAAGAGAAGGCTTCAGGGAGACCTTATAGTGGCCTTCCAGTACTTGAAGGGGGCCACAGGAAAGCTGGAGAGGGACTGTTTATAAGGGTGTGTGGTGATAGGACAAGGAGCAGGAAGATTTAGATTAGACATTAGGAAGAAGTTCTTTACTATAAGGGTGGTGAGACACTGAAACGGGTTTCCCAGAGAAGTTGTGGAGCCTGATCCCTGCAAGTGTTTAAGACCAAGCTGGATGAGGCTCTGAGAAAACTGGTCTAGTAGCAGGGTGATTGGAAATAGATGATCTTTAAAGTCCCTTCCAACTCAAGCTATTCTATGATTCTGTTAAGCACCTTTACTTTTATGTCTCTTACAGAGAACTGGGAAGTCACCATCCAGAGTACAATCTCAGGAATTCTCTAACCACATGGAAGAAAAGAGGATTATCAGGAGTAGCCAACATGGATTTACTAAGGGGAAATTTTGCTTGGCTAATCTGATATCCCTTTATGAATGCAGGATCAAAGGGGTAGATGCAGGGAGAGCAGTGAATGTCATATACCTTGACTTCACTAAGGCTTTTGACACTGTGTCCCATAACATCCTCACAGAAAAACTCAAGAAATGTGGGATAGACGATTGGACTGTGAGGTGAATTGTGAACTGGGCCAACAACAGAGCCCAGAGGGTTGTCATCAGCAACACAGAGTCAAGTTGGAGGCCTGTAGCCAGCGGTGTTCCCCAGGGATCAGTACTGGATCTGGTTTTGTTCAATATCTTCATCAATGACCTGGATGAGGGAATGGAGCGTACCTTCAGCAAGTTCGCTGATGATATGAAACTGGGGGGAGTGGCAGACACACCAGAAGGCTGTGCTGCTATCCAATGAGATTTAGACAAGCTAGGGAGCTGGGCAAAGGTGAACCTCATGAAATTCAGTAAGGACAAGTGTAGTCCTGCAACTGGGGAGGAATAACACCAGGCACCAGTATAGATTAGGGGACATCCTGCTGGAAAGCAGCCCCATGGAGAAAGACCTTGGAGTCCTAGTGGACGCTAACTTGTCCATGGGACAGCAATGTGCCCTTGTGGCCAAGAGGGCCAATGGGATCCTGGGGTGCATTAAGTGTGTCCAGCAGGTCTAGGGAAGTTCTCCTACCCCTCTACTCTGCCCTGGTGATACCTGCACCTGGAATACTGTGTCCGGTTTTGGGCTCCCCGAATCAAGAGAGACAGGGACCTACTGGAGAGAGTCCAACGGAGAGCTACGAGGATGAGGCTTAAACATCTCTCCTATGAGGAAAGGCTGAGGGAAATGGGGCTGTTTAGTCTGGAGAAGGCTAAGAAGGGATCTTATTAATGTCTATAAGTATCTGAGGGGTGGGTGTCAAGAGGGAGGGGACAATGTATTTTCTGTGGTGCCCAGAAACAGGACAAGGAATAACAGGTATAAACTAGAACACAGGAGGTTCTACCTCAGTATGAGGAGAAACTTTACTGTGAGGGTGACAGAGCACTGGAACAGGCTGCCCAGAGAGGCTGTGGAGTCTCCTTCTCTGGAGACTTTCAAAACCTGCCTGGATGCATTCCTGTGTGGCCTACTCTAGGTGATCCTGCTTTGGTGGGGTTGTTAGACTAGATGACCTCTGTGATTCCAAGGACTGTGGAAATGTTTCCATGTCATGCAACAACATAAAATATAACACAATAAGCAAAGCAATGTTTAGTAAATATTTGACGTCTCAGACTGTCATCTATATAAATAGGGGCTCATCACGTAATCTGGCAAAATATATCGGCTAAGTCTCTGCAGAAGCAGAGCTTATGAACTAGAAAGCAGTTTATTTATGTGTCTATCTCGTGCAGAGGTGCAATAAAGATGGATTGATCATGCTCCTGAGACATAACGCAGAAAAATGCAGGCCTGTCAGAAATCCTGAAAAAAGAGATGTCATCTACCCATCTGTGTGTATACATGTGCACATGTATATATGTAGAGACAAATACATATGTATATTTTATTTTTTTAATCAAACTCAACACTTTTCCAATGCTCTATGGGGCACTTAAGCTTAGTTCACTTTGACTTTTAACTGTCTCATTTAAGAATACTGCTCTGATGGAGAAGAACTATTTGTATGCTCTTCTTATTAAAATGGTTATATGCAGCCCTGTAAATCAGCGGTCAGAAGACTACTGCTACTGGGTTTTAACACTGAAATCTATTTTTCTTGATTTTTTTTTTTTTTTTATTCCTCTGTTTATATGCAAGATCAGTTCCAGAATATTATTGGAAATTGCCGTGAGGAAGCTTGTTAGGTTGTAGAAATGTAGTTTCATAATTCTAGCTTGCATTAATGCCATGGTTTTTTTCACAGGTAACTTTTTCCTGTCAGCAGAACCAGTGCTTCTGTATTACTTTTAAGTGACAGAAAAATAACTTGACCCTTGAAAAGGGTGTGTGAGGGCGTAGTCCTCCTTACCTTCACAAAAAGTTTACTTTACTGCAAGACATTTAATTCAATAGGGTAGAGCATTACCATGGATGTACATAGCGTAGCAACTGCTATCATATTGAAACAACCTTGAAGGAGGTCAACAGCTTATTCAAATGCTCACAAAAATACTGAGGAACCCTTTCACTTAGAAGTTATATCCTGTGGTTATTTCTTGAGCATGAGCTCAGTTGTAGTTCTCTCAAGTTCTCTGAAGAAGAGAAGAGTTATTACAGTGTGCCTAGTTCTACCTGCTTTACTCACAGGGACAGACCTAGTAACTTTCGTAGGAAATCAGTAGTACTGGTCCCAGTTTGTGATAAGGAGCTGAGAAGGCAGCTTAAATATCTTTGCAAGAGGATACAGGGAATATAGACTCAGGATTTTGTACGAGAGTTTGAAAGAAGTGCTCCTAAAGAATACAGAGCATGTATGCTACCTTGCACTGATTTATATCCTGAAGGATTTGTATCCGCTCAAAAGCTGTGACAAGAAAATTGGTAATTTTTTTCCTCTTTTGTCAGTCTGAATTACTAACTCTTGATGATCCTGAGCATACAGGAGCAGGAAACAATAGTTATTTGGTGATCAAAAATACTTCCTTTTTATTATTGTATAATCTGATCTTCAGATTCTTCCTTTGCAAGAGGAGAGATTTCTCTTTTCCCCTCCCCATGTGAGATTGTTAGTAAACTTCTCAGTGAGGATTCCTGAAAAGTTACAATGCTTGATGCTTGTAATTTTCTGTTAAAGAGTGATAAGGTTGTTCAAGAAAATATGTCAGCTGGAGGTGCATCTAAATAGAGTAACAGAAGTTAACCAAATCGATTTATGTCAGTTTATCATAGATAGTGGATCAGATGTCTATTTTGGAACAGCAGTTTAAGAATACTTTTTGTATGAAAATACCTCATCTTGTGCAGCATGAGGATAGCCACCTTTAGCTTTGTAATCTTATAAATCTGTGCTTCTATTGTTAAAAAAATCTAACTCACCTGTCTTACTGGAAAGAAAATTAAATACATTTTATTTTCTAGTGGTTTATAAACTTAGTGACAGATAATGAAAGCAAACATGTCAAAAAAAAAAGTGAGAAAGTATTCAGCAGAGAAGGTAAAATGTACCCTTCAGCTCTGTCTGGTCTTTAAGCTTACGCGAATGATGTTTGTATGTTTTTAAATCTTTCTGAAATGCTGCATTCCCACAACTGGATAATGTAATTGTGAGCAAATAATAAATAGAATAATCTAGAGGAATAAAAAAACTGAAAGGCAACATTTTTTTGCTTAAGCTTAAGATAGAAACACTGATCAAGTAAAACTGTTATTTTTCATGCCTAATTATATGCAGTTGTCAGAATGTCTTTATTGTGCTGGAATATAGGGGAAGGACTATTATCTACCTCTTAGGTTAAGGTTATATAAAGAAAAAATGAGTGGCAGTGATCTATAATGATACCTGTGAAGTACAGTGGTTAAAAAAAGTTCTTACACCATTACTCAAAGATCTGAAATGTATCAATGCAGAAAGGCTTTGTGTGATGCAGCTGCTCCATCTTAGGACTTCTATTGAAGTCATTGATTTTTTTAAGAACCTTTCATACTGAGGCTCATTGTAAGTGTTCATATAGCATCCTCATTTATTTCAAATTCATTTCTTCAGAAGAGCTAAAGGGATGAAGAAAACGATTTTTAGCGGAGTTTTGGTGGAAAGTGATCCACGATTGATTTGCAAATTGTAATTTTAAACCGCTTTTCAATGGAAACTATAAAATTACATTGAGTTAGGAGACTTTTTAACCATGTCTGGTTAGTGGGGGAAAAATCAAATATAAATCATTAATAAGCATGCCTGTGAACTCTCCGTAAAATATAAGCTGTAGTTTTCAGTAAATAGTAATGTCTCATTTTATACAAGCAGAAATCTCATAATAAATTTTAAATGCCCACAAAGAAGAGCTTGTAAGAAACAAGTTACTTCCATTTTTGTTATACATATTTTTTTATTTTATTCTGATCTGAAATAAAATGTCTGGAATAAAGAAACCTAGATTCGTCTTCTATTCAAGTCCGTAACAATTATACTTAGAATTAGTAGCATAGATCCAAATTGATCTATGTACTCAAGACTCAACATGCTGTGACAGAAAGAAGAGAGTTTGCAAAGGAGTGCCAAGAGACAGGCTCAGACACACTCCAAATACAGTGCAGAACCATGAAATACACCTAAGGGCAGCTCCCATAAGCCTATGGTGATCGCATACAAACCTGAAGATCCTTGAGATTTTTTTCTCTACTATTAAACATGTAGCATGGAGCTCCTAATGGCATTTTTCAATGTAAATACTCTGCCCCGTGCCGCAAATGGGTTATTCATGCATTTGTACTTAAACTGTGAAGCTCTGACTGCTTCTCTCCTTTTTTTTTTTTTTTCCTTACTAATGTTACTTGCAGGATTGTTAAAAATACCCTTATCTCTTAGTTGTGTAAAAATAAGTGCTTCACTGAGAGCAATATAAAAGACAGCAACTGAGCCTTTTACTTAATTTGAAAAAAAAAAAAAATGAAAAGAAAAAAAAGGAAAAGGAATTTAAAAGGAACACACCACAAAAATGTATTTAACTGTAGGCAAAACAACTGAGGAAAGAAAGAAAAAGAAGTTTCTTAACTAAAAACCATCTAAGAAAATATATTACCAAATAACTTGTTGCTTTTGCTCTTTATCAGGACTGTTCTAGTTTCCTTTTCTAATCCATAAGTCTCTCTTCCTTATTCCCTTTTTCTCCCACTTTGGGGAGGAAGGGGGATTAGCAGAGTGGCTATTATAAGTCTAGCGGACTGCCCTGACCCTAAACTGTGACATCTGAACACAGCATTAAAACCCTGACACAGTATGAGGTTGTCCATGGTCACAGTTTTTCCTTTTCTTGAATTGTGTATGCAGTGCTCTGGGAAGATTGGAGTTGGTGGCTGTCACAATTTTTCACCTGTGCCCATAAAGAAACCTAAATTGTCACTTCAAAAATAATGTGACCATCTATTGTGCCAAGGTCATAGATAAAGGATGTTTTAGAACATTAGGGAAAATTCTGGTTGTGATTAAGTCAGGAGACTATAATGGCAGTCTGTAGATGTGGAAAAAGTAATTTTATATTGAGAAATTTATGAAAAGGAACTGACAGAGATAGGACTGAATCGTATCATATTTGTTGATATTGCCTGCCTTGGTTTTGCCTTGTGAATACTGATTTGGTAAAATTTGCCCTGAACGCTGTTTGCACAAAGCTTGCAAATATAATCCTTAAAAAAAATCTTTGTGAAAACACCACATACATCTGTTTGATAGGAGCTTTGTCATTTAGAAGTTCTTGGTTTATTTGTCAGTTGTGGGTTTTATTTTAAGTCCTCAAATATGGTGTTTAGTTCTCAACTTGATGAGCATCATTATAGCAGCTTTACAGAATAAGAAGGCATATAAAGGCAAGAATGCATCAATAAGTACATTTTATGTTGTGTTAACAGCTGTGTTGGGACAGATATATGTAAAGAAATATAGATGGTCTAGATGGTTGGGAGAAGTTTAGGGACAGAATAAAGAAGTACATGGAAGGAATTTTTTTATAAAAAAATACATACACTATCAAATAGCATATATCAAATGTGTTGGCTTATTTTGCTACTAAAAGATAGTTTATAATTTACTCTGTCTTAGGTTCAAGGGAACTTATTTTCCTCTGTGAATTACAAGCCATTTTATTAGCTTTATATAGGTTCATCTTCTATGGAGGGGAAGGAGGATATTATTACACTAAAAATGTAGCAAATGTAGAAGACTTCATGCTCTAGAATAACTGAAAATTTAAAACCTATAATAAAGGCAAGTATTATATTTAAATGCATTAATAGAATTTTTCATTCTAATATAGAACTGAGTTTAGCATAACATGATCATACTTTGGTTAATTGTAATTCAGCAACCCTGAGAAATTTTCAAAAATGCAATCCTTTGTTTCATCTCCATGGTTGGAATGGAAATTGACAGTAGAAAACGATTACCACTTTTAAGAGCAATTACTTTTTGGGACTCTTCCATTGAAGAGAATTAATTCAGTGCAATTTGCTTTTTGATCAGTATGGTATGATACGAGACTGCAAGGAACGTTATGCTATTTAATGTCGCGTCATTTTTTTTTATTTCCTCCAGCAATTATCTCTCTTTCACAGTCTCTGTTCTGTACTAGAGAGTTATTACAGTGTACTTCTGTGTATGGGATACAAGTCAACTGCTGCAGGCTTTTGTTTAATAACAAAGTAGTAATCTGAAAGTTCTGTTATTTCCCTCTTGGCATCTGTGCACTTAGTAGGGACAGGCCATAATTATTTCAGGAAAGAGATTATTTGCAGACATGATAAATATTCCTGAGCAGAAGTTATTCCTTGTAAGATCTTTGATGTAATTTTTGTCTTTGTTTTACTTGCTTATACTAATTCCCTGCATATCTTTTTGAAAAATTTCAGCAGTGCAGATGCTGTTCTCCTGTAAAATTCATTTGCTAGGTTTTCAAAATGTAAAACTGTGCAAACCTATGTTTATAACCATGAATTCAATCGCACAGGAGATTGCACAGCCATGAATTCATAGCTCTGGTTTTGCTACTGCATATTCTCACTGAATGCAGCAGAAAGTTGTTCAGATAGATATGATTTAGATCATCCTGGATTAATTAATGGAATATAGTGGAGAACCTTCCTGAATTCCTGACAAACTGCTCCAATTGCACTTTATAGGCAGTAATTCTCTACCACAGGTCCACATGATAGGTTTACCTATCTGTCAGTTCTGGGAAAAGGGAGTGTGAATGAGAAGGACGTATAGGTCTCCAGGTCTTGCCATTTTCTGATCATGGACAGTATTTTAAGATTAGAAGTCTCTAAAAATGCTATCCCTTGAGCTGGAACTATTTTACTGTAGGATTTCTGACATCTGAAGCTTGGAGTAGAACAGCTTGGTTAGAGCATTCAAATTCTTGATCATGAACACAAGACCTTGATAATTGTGGGAAGTTCCTCTGTAATTAGAACTTGGCTCATGACCATTAAAGAGGAGGCCTGTAAGATGTATTTCTGCTCTTTGACAATTTAGGTGAGCACTAGTGAGCAGAAGCAGCACATATCATGTTGTTAATTTCTTGGGTTTTTTGTTCTGAAATTACCAGATTCCTATTTTTCAAAAATCTTTCTCCATTGTAATTAGTTTAAGCCTGAAAATCGGATTCCTTTTTTCCTTTTTTTTTTTTTTTTTATATCCAGATGTGAAAATAACTTCCTATTCGTTTCAGTTTGTATCATAAAAATCTGGTTTAATTCTATTTTTGGCTACTAATTTATAATTCAGTGGAAAACCTATATATATGTGAAGTAAAGACATTCTTTCCTGTAACAGGCACACCTTTATTCAACCATTGCAAAAGCTTAGAAAAAAACCTGGGAGTGAAACTTTTTTCTGTCATATTACTTTTTCTTTACATAAATGGAATTTCAGCTAATATTTCATTCCAGTGGGGAAAAAAAGTAGATTCCGATGACATGCTGGTTTTTGCTTCAGAAAAAATACCATCTGTTGTTTAAAAAATTAATAGTGTAAAAGAAAAACAATGGGAAACTTTAAACAGTCCTGCTAGGCGCATCACATGAAAGACTTTGACAAGCAGCACATATATCGCCTAGTGATGGATCAAAAACATTATCCGCTTGAACCTTCTTTTGATTTGTTAACTACTGTTGGGCTTCAGGGTACAGCTTTTAACTCTATTTGAAAAATCTTTACCTTGCACTAATTTTGTGTGCAAGTTAATAATCACCCTCTGTTGTTCAGCTTTTTACTGCACAGTGACTTAGTGATGTTTAGATTGCTTTGGCTTGAAGGTAAGGAATGAAAAATTAAAGGGGCAAAAATAACTGTGTAGATTTACTCAGTCAGATTGTACCTGTTACTGCAACGAAGACATTTTTTATCTTTATACAACTGGACTCTAACAAAATATGACAAAGTGTGTTCAATTAAGAGGCACCCTGCAGAGTCCATCTAAGGCTACCAACAACTTATTTCTTTGCCAAAGATACTGGAAAGATTATAAATGCTGGTAGAATGATTTTTTTTTTTTTTTTTTTTTTTTTTTCCCCTTCAGTGGGAACAGCATAGACTTATTTAGATACTTTAATCAGATAGTATTGTTTTGGTCTCACTGGAAGACTTTCCAGGTGATATTGTGTTGCAACCAGCACATCTGTAAGGTACACATGCAGAAATAAGTCAGGAATAGCATCAAGACCAGTTGGACAGCAACTTCTACACAAAGTTCTTCCCCTCTCCCGTTTTTTTCTTTTGCTTGAGAAGAAAAAGGCAAAAAGCCACAGTTTTTATCCACAAACTCCTTCCACTTCTGAAGTTCAGTTTGCTAGATTGTTACAGACTGGTTGTGCCAAGAACCAAAATAAGGCTAAGAATGCATTGCCTACTCAGTATTTTTCTTGGTCTCTCAAAGTGGATATATTTTTAATGTAAAGCTCTGCAGTTTCAATCTGAGGTGTTCCTTTTATTTGTTTGTTTGTGAATTTAACTAAACAGTTTTTCTCTACAAAGTATCGGCAATCTAAAAATTATTTTTAGCACTTATAAAATACCAAGAATATAAATTTTAGTAACAGCTTATCTTACTTCAGAAGACTAGGTATATGAACAAATTCTGCTTTAGATTTTGTATTTGGTCTCTTCCGTGATGCAGAACCTGCAGCAGTATACGACATTATTGAACTCATTTCGGCAGTTCAGAATGGCGAAAAGTAGCTATTACTTGTGTTTATTCATTATATTTCAGTGCATCCAAACTCTGGAAATCACTCAACAGGACACAGTATTTGGTTTGGTAGCTTGGTGGTTGACTTCCTTCTGTTGCCTTTTCATCCATCTTATGTAATAAGGGGTCAAGAATGTACTCTAGAACTCGAAGTCCTGATGTAGTATTTACTATTTCATAATTTATTTTTCTTTTCACAGGGATCACACTCTATAGCCAACCGTATGGAGGAGCTTTTCTAAATGAGGATAAAATGTAAGCAAACTTAAAATATATAACAACTGCAATGAACAGATAATTGAAACTAATAATTCAGTACACATGTACATTGCATGTAATAAATGTTGTGACTTGATAGATGCAATTCAATTCCACTGAGTGAAGTATTTTCTCAAGGCTGGTGTTTGTATGTCAAGTCTACTGTTTATATCAAATATGGTTACATTATTTTGCAGAGAAAAATACTGAACTTACAGTGACTGCCCTTTACAGAGTGTTCGTGAACAGGTCATGACATTTTCAAACAGGTTAACTGCTTCAAGCGATTGTCAAGTTTGGAAATTTTAATTTTCTGTAGAGGGCGAAACATTTGCAAAAGCTTCACTTTGCTATTCATACTTTAAACACACACAGTGTTCTGTAACTCACCTATGGTTTTGTAACTTAATGCATCATCTAGCTCCTGTTCTCTAATTAGATGTTGACAGCGTACAAACATGTTGTTTCCAAACAGGAGTAGGGTCCTGTGTCTTGTGTTGTTTTGGGAAGAAGTTGGCCTTGAAAATGGTTGGATTTAGTGAAGTGCTTTTTCCTCATTGTATTTTCATGATGCTATTTGCTTTGTACCCTAGAATGGAGAACGTTCGTCAGTGTGGGGTAGCACTGTGTATCATGCTGGGTTTCTCTATCCTTACCGCATCCATTGGAAGTGCCATAGTGAAAGACAGAGCATCTGGCACAAAACGCTTGCAGCACATCACGGGTCTGGGCTACAGAACTTACTGGTTTGCTAACTTCTGCTATGATATGGTATGTATTGTATGGGGCAGCATGTGTTCAGGTGTAAATTTTTAACTAGTTTGTCATAAACGAGCAAAAAGACATATGATCACAAGACACACGAATAAGATTTGAATTGTGCAGAGTAACAGCTCTTGGCTATCACGTTAACAAGCATTGGGACACCATTCCAACTTTAATATTGTCAGGTAAAATTCTTTAAGTCAGGGATTGTGTTCTTCATTTTCCAAAGTTGAATAGTAAGGTGAAGCATATGCTCCCTTTAGGTACCTACACTATTTTACAAATAAAAGAAAGCTGCCTAATCAACCTAGACAGAGCCTTTTCCACACAACTGTTCATAGCAGGAGTTTCTGTGTTCTGAGTTACTATTGGCAAAATCTTTCAGATTATTGGAGAAGCCTGAAGATGCTAGTCAGCTACTTTAAAGGCTGTCGTGTTTTAACCCCAGCCAGCAACTAAACACCATGCAGCTGCTTGCTCCCTCCTCCCCTCTCCCAGTGGGATGGGGAAGAGAATGGAAATCAAAAAGTAAAACTCATGAGTTAAGAATGACTCAATAACTAAAATAAAATATGATTATTATAATAATAGATATAATAGTAATGATAATTGTAATGACAAGGAATTCAGGAGAAAAAAAAAAAAGAGAGAAATAAAGCCCAGGAAAAGACAAGTGGTGAACAATGCGGTTGCTCACCACCCGCTGACCAATGCCTGAGCAGTTTTGCCCAGCCCAGTCAAAATCAGGACAAAAGTGTAATTATGTTGTCTATTGCTGGTTAATATGAGAGATATTCACAACTGGTGCCTTTTATTTCTGGCAAGTTAGACAATAGAAAATAGTAGGTATGAGTTTGCATACACAGAATTAACTAGATCAGAAACAGGTGAAATCTCTGCCCCGAGAGTTAGCCTTACAAATGGGGTTGTCTGCATGCAGTTCATTAACGTATGTGAAAATCTTTTCTTTTGGAAATGCCACCAATGTTGTTATTTTTTCTGTAAATTTTATTCAAATGCAAAAACAGGAATGCCACTGAGACTTGACTTTGACAGATCAGATTTAGGCCAACATAGTTAAATGAAGTAGGAACTTTTGCATACCTTCTTCAAATCTGAGAAGTTGATTTCTGTTCAGCTCAACAAGTAAAGGTGATGAAATAGAATTACTTTCTCAAATCGCTGCTAGTCCTCTGTCACTGATTTTTCATTGTCTGTGTAATGGGGCTCGTTTGAATTCTATTTAAGCATGAATTCCACAAATTATCTTCAAATATCTTTTTCAAAGGTGACTCTTTAAAAGCTAGAATTTAAAACTGCTCCATTATATATGTGTATATATATGTGTGCGTGCGTATGTGTTTGTATAGATATATGACATGCATATTATGTCCCCTACTGAAAGGCTTTTCATAATTCACTTGTGATGAATATTTGGCAGAAATTTGAGATTAGGTCATCTACTTTTGGGAAAGGGATAGAGCTACTGTTTTTAAATAACTAGAGTACTGTTCTTTGATAATTCACTTCTCAAAGCAGATATTTTGGATTGGGAGATTGGTTTCAGAGGCAATAATGAGCAATTTGAGTCCACTGGATTATTCAAAAGTAAAGAGATTCCTGGCCCTAGAGACAGAACTTAAACTTAGTGCATTTTACTTAACACACTGGGGCACGAAAGGGAGGACTGGGCTCTAGCATAGGCAACAGAAATGAACTAGCTTGGTCAGGAACAGAGATTTTTGGAACTATCTCTGTTCTTCAGATTATTCTAAATCTGAAACATTAGCGCTTCACCCATCCATGCTTGAAGTCAGGATTTTCACACTCGAGCAAACCTGAAGTAAGTGTGCAGCTCTCCAAATGTTATTTACTTGGCCAGCCAATCTTTGTAGTCCTTTTTCTGCCTTGTCAGATAAGAGGGCTTGGTTAAAAACTCAGTCCTTCATCATTCAGTTTCTCCTTGTGCAGCAAAGTCAACTCCTCATTATTTTCTTCCAATCTCTTCCTTTCAAAACATTCTCACAAATTCAGCACAATACTGCATGATCAATCATGATCTGGGAAAAGATGCTGCTTTAAATGCTAATTGAGCTGCAGATCATTTAAGGATACTGAACACATAAATATATGAACTGTCAAATTTGAAATCCCTCTACATATTTTAAGCGTTGCAGCCTGTGTCCTGTATTATTGGTAGCGTAATATTTAATAGACATGAAGATGTATTTGATTTCTGAAATTGCTGTCATGAGAATAAGACTGGTTTTACTGTATTTATACATGTGAAAGGTTTTCTTTACTATGTTCAACAAGTGGAAAATGTGAAAGTGCTAAGAAAAATTCATGATAGAGATGTTTGGTTCAGATGAAGTTTATGTCACTAAGACGAGAAAAAATAAGGTTATTTCATCTGTGCATGCCCAATTTTCGTAACATACCATGTTTTCAGGTAAGATTTCTGTTTAGAATTTAATGTTTGATGTTTTTTATTTCTTTATAGAAACCAGTCCCAGGTCCGTTGAAACATACTAGGACTCAAATGCTTTGTGACTTCTCTAACATATTTTTTAAACAGCTCCAGTATAACTGAAACCTAAATCTGTAGAGTGGTGTGGTATTTGTATACAGTGCTGAATAAGGTACACTGTGAAGAAGATGAGAACATTACATCTGTCTACTTTTCACTCAATTGCCTTTCTCTTTAAAAAATGTCTGTCATCCCATTGTCAAAGGAATGATACCCTCTGGTTTGATTTTAAACACGTTTGCATTGTACTTCAGTATGAAAGTCCAGTTTTAATACTAAGGTTTCTACAGTAAGTTCTACACTGAATATTTTCCTTGATTTGCTGCCTCTGTTGCAGTTACATCTCAGTTACATTAGGATAAGATTAAATATTATATAAGCAGAAATGGAAGCAGTCACTGCTTGAATGAGCTCAGCTTCAATGCACAGAGCAGGCAGACACTGAGAGGGACACTGAGCATAGATTTTCACATCTTGCCATTGCTGGATTCAAGCAGAACCTGTCTCGAATAGCTGGATATGAATCCCCTGTGCCAATCACATCCTTCCACCCTTCAGTGTTTGATTGCTATTATGTCAAGAGACTACACAGAAACTGCTTTCTGTGTTGCATAAAGGCTGTAAATACTATATGTTTCTGCTAAAAGTTGTCACTTACTTCATCAGTCCACATGGTCCTTCATTAAAGTCCCTTTTAAAATTTTATCTTTGCTATTGGTTGGACTCAGTGATCTTAAAGGTCTTTTCCAACCTAAATGATTCTAGGACTCTGTGATTCTGTTCTCCTATGACTGAATCACTAATAATGAAACTGCTGGTTCTGAATCCAAGAATCTGCATTCACAGTATAATTTGGGGTTTTGGAGTAATAGTCCCATACGGACTCGTTATCTGGAAGAGTTAGCTTGTTAAATAGGTATATTGGAAAGACCAATAGAAGCTGAACTAAGGGGTATATTCTGTAGTCTGATTTTGTTTTGTCAGGTTCTTTCATGTGTGTATGTGTAAGAAGGGCAGTTTCACAGCAGGTATAGACTATTAAATCTCAGAGCTCTTCTGCCTGCTTCTTCCTAATTTATAGTGTAATTACATTGCAAATATGGGAAAGTTAATTTGTAGAGCCCTTCTATGTTCATTAAATAAGACCAGTAAGAGATGCTTACTTGCCAAAATGTCTTTTTTTTCTTCTGTTTCTAGCTGTTTTACATGGTTCCAGTCACCTTATGTGTTGGTGTTATTAGTGCCTTCCAGTTATCAGCCTTCACTTTCCGAAAAAACTTGGCAGCCACTGTTCTCCTGTTGATACTCTTTGGGTATGTGATTGGAAATGCTACTATGGAATTATAGCTTGTAAGAAACAAACAGAAATCTTTAGACTTGGATTGCACCTGCTGATGGATGCATGATCTTCTCTCTTTAGAAATGATTATGATTCAGCAAAAGATAGGTTTCAGCCTGTTTTCTTACTGAGTTTGAATGTTCCCTGTGGAAGGTGGAGGGACATTTGCTCATGTATTTTAAAAAAAAAAAAAAAAAAAAAAAAAAAAAAAAAGAGAGAGAGAGAAAAAAACCAAAAAGGTCCGGAAATGTCTCAAAAATACTTAGCCTGTATAACAATCTTTTCCTGTTAGAGACTGATTTTATGTTATCATCCAGAAAATGAAGGAATTATAACATAGGTCAGAATTTCAGTCCATAGATGTGCAGTGTATCATCAAGAAGGTAAGAAGTGGCTGTCTTTTATTATGATTCTACACATTTTCTGTAATTCTGTAATTTTATATAGCTCCAGGAATATATATTTCCAATGAGAAGTCTGTTTAATGGGGAATACTGAACTGGTTAGAGATTTGTCTCCAAATAGTACTGTGAGAGAGGAAAGTCCTCCTGTGTCACTCACTTGCTTAGTTTCACGTGGAAAATATTAATAAAAATTTAAAGTAACTTGTTACACAGAGAAGTGATTTCTCTATAGAAATATGGCTGTTGAACCCTGTGCTCAGTGGAACCAACAGTCTGTCTATTCTGTTCCTTTAACTTTTCCTATGTGCAGCTCCAGGTGATGTGAGAAATGCTGAAGATGAACAATTACAGGATAAGCCTTATGAGAAGGCATTTCTTCCTTAAGCAATTAATTGTTGCTTTCTTCATAGGGGAATGCATATAGAATTATAGAATTATTTTGGTTGGAAGAGACCTTCAAGATCGTGAAGTCCAACTGTTAACCCAGCACTGCCAGATCACCACCAAACCATGTCCCTAAGTGCCACATCTACATGTCTTTTAGATACCTCTAGTGATAGTGATTCCACCACTTCCCTGGGCTGCCTGTTCCAGTGCCTCACAACCCTTTCTGTGAAGAATTTTTTCCTAATACCTAATCTGAATCTCCCTTTGTGCAACCTGAGACCATTTCCTCTTGTCCTATCGCTTGTTACATGGGAGAACAGGCCTACCCCCACCTCACTACAACCTCCTTTTAGGTAGTTGTCATGACTGATAAGGTCTCCCCCCAGCCTCCTTTTTTTTTCCAGGCTAAACAACCCCAGTTCCATTGGTCACACCTTGTAAGACTTGTTCTCTAGAGCCTTCACTGGCCTTATTGCCCTTCCTTGAATGTGCTCCAGCACTTCAATGGCCTTCTTGGAGTGACTGGCCCAAAACTGAACACAGTGTTTGAGGTGTGGCCTCAGCAGTGGACAATCATTTTCCTGATCCTGCTGGACATGTTATTTCTGATACAAGCTGGAATGCTGTTGCCCTTCTTGGCTATCTGGGCACACCGCTGGCTCATATTCAGGTGGCTGTTGACCAGCACTCCTATGTCCTTTTCTGTAGGAGAGCTTTCCAATCACTCTTCCCCCAGCCTGTAGCATTGCAAGGGGTTGTGACCCAAGTGCAGGACCCAGCACTTGACCTTGTTGAACCTCATACCTTTGGTTTTGGCCCATTGACCCAGCCTGTCCAGATCCCTCTGTAGAGCCTTCCTACCCTCAAGCAGGTCAACACACCCACATGACTTGGTGATCAAGTGTGCCCTTGATCCCTTCACCCAGATCACTGAGAAAGACAAGTTAGTCAAATGAGACTTGTCTTTTGTAAACCTATGCTGACTGGGCCTGATCACCTCATTGTCCTATATGTGCCATGTAGTGGCCCTTAAGATGATCTACTCCATGACCTTTCTGGCACCAAGGTAAGACAGACAGGCCTGTAGTTCCCAGGATCATCCTTCTGGCCCTTCCTATAGATAAGGATCGCTTTTTGCTAATTTCTAGTCTACTGGGACCTCTCTGGTTAGCCAGAACTGCTTGGTGAGCACTTCTACCAGCTCACTCAATAACCCTCAGTGGATTAATAGACTTGTGGGCTTTTAAGTGATTTAGTAGCTTACAAGACATATGTTTAGCTGATAAAACATAACTGTTTCATGAGAGAATCACAGGAAATGAAAGTAGAAAGGACGTTCTGCAAGATCAGGACATGTTCTATTCCAGGAAAAATCTCAGATAAACACTTTAATAATAACTGGTTCTAAAGATCTCATGCCTCCAACAAGTCATTTTTTTTTTGAAAACTGTTTCAGTATCTCCATAGCTGGATGTATCCTTTGAAATTCCAGCCTCAGTTTATTTGGAGCAATACTAATCAATTATGATACTTCATGATAGTCCCTCATGAAACATCTTTTGCAAGTCCAAACAAGTCTTCTCTTGCAAAAAGTCCTTCCCATTCCCTGCATAACGGTGTTTATAATTTTTCCTTATAACTCCAGTTTTGGCTTATATTTCTTGGGCGTGAGTAGCCAGACTAGTATTTAATGTTCTAGAGGCCACGATGCCAGGATCTTGTAAATAACTGAAACATCCATAGTTCTTACTTTTTTCCTCTCCGTATCACTCATCTTCCTCCTCTTTCCTTCTGCACTACTGTCAGTTAATTCCTTCAAGATAAAGGCAGAAACTCTTATGAGTCTTAGTGCAAAGACTTTACACTACTAAATTTCATCAATGTTTGTTTTGGTTTTTTTTTAATCTTTACAACTGTTGAATGCCTCTTGTAATCCAGTTGCTATGACCCTAGCATAAGAATAGGTACCTATAAAGATCTTAGTGAAGCAGCAAATGAACCATACAGTACATACTTCTATGTGTGCTGAAGTCATGACATGGTTTCTGTGATGTGCTGTAGGCTTTCCCAGGGGCTGAGACTTTATGCTGCCATTGTTGTAACCAAACCGTTGAGTTGAAGATTGGTTATTTCAGAAGAAGCAATCATTGACTGAAAAGCTAGAACGCCTTCTAAATTTTTTTTCTTTCACTACAAATGTGACTTAATCATCGCATCATCTTTTGTCCTGTTCAGCTTTGGCTGATGTATTATAGGGATTTTTAACAAGAACTATATATTCACTGTGTATTAACATGTATTAAAATAATATATATAAAAATATATATAATAACAACAACAATATAATAACTGTCAGTAAGTTTCATGTTTCAAGAACACTCTGATAAATTTCAGAGCTGTCATTCTTCCTTTTACACTCTTTACTCAGCCTAAATACGCAGTAAATATGATGAAGGCTATTATGGTCGTTTTATCCTTCCCTAGTACTCTGCATGTATTCCTCATTTACCTGCATTCCATAATGCATTTTTTCCTTTAAACTTTTTATTTTTCTCTTCAGGGTACACTTGTGCAGCATTTCTGCTCTGGAATAAAGATAAAAATAGCCAGAGGTCCCTTCCAATCCCTACCGTTCTGTGGTTCTGTGAAAAAGTTAAGCTATGTGCCAGAAGGGGGTGTTCTTGAAAGAATAATCAACAATTTTCCAGTGCACTCTTTTAAAACTAAATTCCTTTAAGAATATAATAATCTCTTAACTAAACTTCATTTTTAGCTCTTTTAGCTGATAGCAGAAGTGGTTTATAGTGCAATTGCTTAAGCACTTTTGTCCAAATTGTTCTATCTTTGATGCTTACAGAATAACAAATTACAGATGAAGCTGAAGGAGAAGATAGGATAGAAATGTAGGTATGACTGGCAGCTACTTTAAAGGCTGTATTTGAACATCATACAAGTTAAGTATTCTGAAAGTCTTACTCATTTCCAAGCAGCTATAAACAAATAAATCAAATTTTGCTTTCATTTACAGCAGAGTAACAGCACTCCAAATCATGTTTCTTTCCTGAACTGTTGCCAAGGGTGGACTTGTTTTGTATTTATGGTATTGTAATTCAGAGCAAAACTTAGAACAGTGATTTTAGTATGTGCATGATGGGAAGAAAATATTATGTGATTAAGATTGACAATAAGATGCTGAAAAATATAGTGTGATCTTGAATAGTTACAGTCTTCATCTGAGATCCAAACATTGTCATTTCACCTTTATCTTCCTATAAATTGAGGATAATGTCACTTTTACTTCACATCAGGTGAATTTTTTTTTTCTGAAGGTAAAGGATTTTTACATTGTTAGATGAAAAAAAAAAAATCATCTGTAATGTAAACAATACTGAATTTAAAAGAGACTTTTATGGTTTATAACCTAAACTATTATTTAATGCAATGAAATGTATTCACAGATTTTTGGCTAGTTGCTTTTGCATTGAGCTCACTATTAAAGCAATTATACATACATATAGTACTACATAAGAAGTATTTATATATACAACTATATATATATTACATATATACTTGCAGTCTTACAACGGTGTATGCTGTTACCTAAGCTCCTACAGTCTACATACTGTTTGATAGATATGTCTTGCAGTATGTTGAATGGAAAATAAATTTCCTTTACATGACATTCATGCTCATGAAATCGCCTGGGTATTTTTTAAGTCTGGTTAGATATATATTCCTCTTTCTAAAAAATATAACTGCTCCATTTTGGATAGATGTCATATGACCTGCCAGAATGGGGGGTGCCATCCATCATCCTTGAAAGATTTACATAGAAACTGATGTAGCCATGGACATGCTGTCTCATCATCATTGTGGTGTGAAGTAACTATGCACTCATTTTTGATGTCTACTACTTTACTAACTGATAGCCTGTTTCAGATAATAACAAGGCTAACATGCTCTCGTTCAAATTTCAGTTCTCCCATATTCACTGTTACAACTATTATTTTCAGATCAAGGATTAATGATTTTTTCTTCTTTTTTTTTCTTTTTTCTTTCCCACCCTTCTCCCCACCCCCAACTTCACTCACCCTCTCCTTTCATTTTTGTTGTTTTTTTCTTTTAATGAAACCATCTAAGATAAGCTGATTGCTCAGCATCCATGATTTAAACTTCAAATATTTGGTTTTAATTCTGTTTCTATATAAGAGGCTTGTTCAGATGCATGGTTTTGCAATCATTTAGAAATTATAGTTGTGAGCTTTCTGGAAAGGTGGAAGTAAATATATGCACTTGAAACATGCAAAAAATAAATCATATCCGCCCATCACATGGCAGTAACTATGTGTACACTTGTGGAACCATAAGGTAATTTGATAAAGAAAACATATCCCTGATTTGTCCTTTTTTCTCAAAGCAATTGTTTTGGGCTTTTTGTGGGCTTTTGATGAGACAGAAACATAACTTATTTGTGGTAATTTTGTTTCTTTAAACTTTCAGATACGCAACTTTACCGTGGATGTACCTTATATCCAGATTCTTCTCAAGTTCAGATGTAGCTTTTATTTCTTATATCTCCTTAAATTTTGTGTTTGGTCTTTGTACCATGCTGGTGACACTCTTACCTCGTTTGTTAGCTATAATTTCCAAAGTGCAGGTCAGTATAAAATATATATTTGTGTATATATATGTATGTTTATACATACACAAAGACAAGATTTTTTCCCAGAGGAAAAGCTTATGTGTTTTAAACATTCATGATTTTTTCTGTCCTAGTGTATACTATATTACTTGTTCCCATCTTGAATTTTATCATGTTTATGAAAAAAAAAAATAAAACAAATTACACTGTAATAATGGAAGAGCAGTGTTAATTGAAACCTTGACATTTTCCAGACCATTAAGTTGTAATCGACACATAATGGGAGATATTCTGGTCCATTGAATAGATTATATGCCTTGTAAAATGCATTTGAATAATATTGACATAAGAGATAAGCTGCATGTTCCTAGGATCTGTAACGAATAGTAATGTGCATTCTCACTCCATGTATATAATTTTCATTAGTCATAATGGTAATTCAGCAACTTGATGGAGGAGAGAGCCAGAATGTGTGTGAATATGTATGTATCGGGTCAAAAACTTGATGTTTGAAGTCAAATCTGGATTACATGTCACTCAAGTTTGGAGGCAGATTTAGCATTGACTTGAGCTTAATTTGGTGATGTAGATTTAATAGCATTAAAATATTAAAATTTTAAGGAAACAGAATAATCATGGCCATATGTATTTTGACTGTGAACCTTAGCTAATATTAGAACCTCGTTGCCCTAAGCAGTCTAAAATGCAATAACAAATGAACCCTGCCACAAAACAGTTCATAATATGCTCTTGTGAAATCAGCTCACCTCGAGTGCGATTTGAATGTTATATCCAGGTTTGTAAGCATGCTTATTATGTTGTTGGAGAAAACTAAATTTTTTCTTCTTTTTTCTTTCTTTCCTTTTTTTTTTCTTTTTTTCCCCTCCCCTCCCCTTTGCTGAATCTTAATACAGAGTTTTCAGAACATCTACAATATCCTCAAATGGGTATTCATTGTATTCCCACAATTCTGCTTAGGCCAGGGTTTAATAGAACTTTCCTACAATCAGATCAAATTTGACCTGACCAGTAACTTTGGAATCAATTCGTATGTGAGCCCCTTTGAGATGAATTTCCTGGGCTGGATTTTTGTGGAAATGGCCCTTCAGGGAACACTACTTCTTCTTTTACGGCTTTTTCTTCATTGGGATCTTCTCCAGAAACCAAGGTGTGTCACTGTTTGTATTCTGCCATACTGGACACTGAACTAATTTTTAAAGCAAGAGAATGGTGAATTCCTTTGAACATCTGAAGATAAATAGTTCTGATAACATGGTGTTCCTGAATTAGTGGGAACTGCAGGAAAAAAAATACAAGTAGTTGCTATTTCCCTTGGATTCTGCTGAGATTTTACTAAAAAGCTTTAAAGGACTGCAACCATTATTTAGAGTGCAGCAGTGCCCAATTTGCCCATGTATCATTTGTTATCATCTTCTGTTTTAGGGGGCAGTGTTCAATTAACAGCACGATCAGCCCTTCAGAAGATATTGATGTAGAAATGGAGCGACAGCGACTCTTTGGTGGAGGAGCTGGTAATGATGTCCTCCTCCTGTACAACCTCAGGAAGTGTTATGGAGGTTTCCATAAGAAGAACACAGCTGTGAAAAGCATAAGCGTGGGAGTAGCAAGAGGAGAGGTAAAGAGGTCTCTTTTTTTTTTCCTTCCAGAAAATAACACTTCATTTTGAACAATCGCTCAAACATTATCAGGTCTACAATCAAAGATCTTTAGGTAGCAGCAGAACAATTTCAATTGTTGTAATTTCTGAAAATAACTGGATAAAAGCAGACACTCTGGTGATGTTCGCTTATTATTATGGGTTACAAATTCATCAGAGTCTTAATTTCTTCTTCTTGCTTATCTTTACCAAGTTACTGTTTTGTAAGCTAAAGTAAAAAATGTAATTAAGTAACATAGCAGTTCAGTGTTGAAAGAGAAAGCAAAAAATACCTACATCAATTGTAAGCTGTGGACCAAATCCTGAATTTGTCACCAAGGCAAACATAGTTCCCGTGCTGAAATCATCACTGTGTATTTTAATATAGTGTATGATATGCTAGCATACTATTTTAATAAACTGAAATTAATGCCAAATATGGTAATCTTAAAGATTTCCGAACAGTATTTATTTGGATGTTTGGGTTTGGTTTTGTTGTTGTGTGTGTGTTTTTTTTCATTATTTTTATGCTTTTGGTAATTGCAACTATTAATTTCCAAAATGCTGATAAGGAAATGACTTTCCTTGGTTGCTAATAGCAAATTGGAAGTTATGAGAAACTAGTGCATGACAATGCAAGTTCAGTGACATCCTGCTAGGTATAGATCAGTTGTTGGGGAACTGGGGTAAGCAGGAGGATTTTATTGCTGATTAAAGCCTGTCTGATAATAAGAATGTTAATGAAACAAGTACTTTGAAAGTTGTTAAATGCTATATGTAGACTTAATGTGAATCCTGTCCTAGCTTAAGCATATATTCATTGCAGCTAGGGGCTGAAATAACTTACAGAGTCAGTGTGTGTCTTGGCTGTTTTTCGTTTAGTTGTACAGAGTAGAGTAGCTCATGAGAAACAGGAATGTTGACTCTACAGACTAGTAGTCAGGGCTCTCAAACAGGACTGGAGATCATCAGGTTCAATTCTAATAATATGGAATTGGGGGTAATAAAAATATATATGTAGCCCTTCTGAAATGTATTTTCTGTGGGAAAGGGAATTGCAGGTACAATGTAAATATACAGTATCTTACAGACCTGTAACAGGCAATATGAAAAGGAGAGAAACTGTTGAAGAAATATTATTGGTTATTTTTTTCAGCCGAGCAGATCGAGTGCTTTTACTCTTTTGTTTTTTTAATCTCTATTAGTGTTTTGGACTCCTGGGAACGAATGGAGCTGGAAAAAGCACAACATTTAAGATGTTGACTGGAGATATCATTCCATCTGCAGGACGTGCTGTTATCAGGACTCCTACAGGGTAAGTAACAGAGGGTTTGATCAGAATACTGCTCGTTGATAATGCCAATGATCAAAGACTCGGCATATCTTCAGTCCTTTATACTGTACTCTGAGGACCTGTTTTCTTCCCTTTTAAATGTATATCACTTTATTGCTGTTAAGTCTCTGTAGGAAAGCATTTTAGCATCATTAAATTCCATCTGACAACTCTATTAATTAAGAACAGACTTGTCTGGTAGTAAAAGGATAGTCTCTAGGAAGCCTTAGCATACAGCCTTTCAAAATTGGAATAAAAATGAGCATACAGTATGTTCAGATGCATGGACATATATAGAATCATAGGAGTATAGAATAATTTGTATTGGACACTGTCTTCAAATTACCTGAGTTGGTTAGCAAATACACTGACACTTGAGGAGTTGCCATCTTCTCCCCCAAAGATCCTTCCTCTGAAGTTGTGGCAGTATGTAGGAGGGACACACTATATGAACAGAGTCTTCCAGCATGGCAGCTCATCCAGATCTGAAAGGGTTTGGTCATCGCCATAAATTACTTTCCAAATTACCATCTCTCTCAGACATTCTATGTTCTGTTCCATGATGTTCCATTTAATAGGATGCCACACCAAACCCTTTTTAGAAGGATATGATTTTTTTACAGCTACTACCAGACGTCCACAGAGAGTGTGGGTGCCGTCTGTTCTTCCTCTGTGTTTGTCAGTGCCCCCATCTCTGGCCAGTGATCCCAACTGCCTGACTGCTTTGTTCTCCAGCTCTACTGTATAAGCTTCAGTGTCCCTGCACCACAACAACCAGGTCATCAGGGATTCACCATCATCATGGCCATTAATCCCTTCTTACACGTTTGAGCTCTTTCATAGGCATGGTGCTAACAATAACTTCAGGCTCTGAGTCACTGCTGTCTGCTTATTCTGGTTCAGGCCAACTTTTGCCCTTGAGATGAGTTTTCCTTGATTTCTGTCTCTGAATCACCACCTTCACCAGTTGCTCTGACTTTTTAAACTGCTTTCTGCGAGTGGTGACAGGGGCAAGTCAGGCCATTTTGCCTGGAGTGGTGCTACCTTTATTTACTGCAGCGCATCCTGTCCACGACAACTCTTTCTTTCCAGGAGATTCCAAAATTTTAATATCCATTTGAAAGCAAATAGGTAGTTATAAGAATATACTTCATCATCATGTGTATTGGCAAATATGTAAATATGTTTATGACTACACGAGTTGTTTTTTTATCAGAACTCCCAATGATAACTTTTTCAAAAACAATTTAACAATGCCTGTGTTCCTGTTACTAGTTGTGTTGTTACATACTTGTGGCTGAACAGATAGAAATTCTTCTGAGGTCCACTTTAGTAGGCCACTGGCATTTAACTGTAAGCTAAACATCCTCCCTGCACATCCTGCATGCTACTTTAATTTCTGTCACTACGTTTTAGAAATCCAACATGAAAGCTTACTCTAAGATGCAATGTTATTTATCATACATCAAAATATAAGTAATGAAATATGACAGATTTAGGAGGCTCAAGAGGAAGCCTTAGACATTTGCATTTAAGTGGTCAAATATTCTTGACATCATAAATTATCACCCTGCATTATAGTGGTGTCAGTCCAGGTTACGGATTTCTATTTTTTTGAAGTGAATGAAGTAAGTGTAAAACTCACATTCCCAAGTTTTCAAAGGTCATCATTAACTTGAGAATGCAACCTCGATTGAGAGCTGCAACTACACAGTAGCTAAGCTTGGGAAAAAAAACAACTTTGAGGCTGAGAGAAGAGATTTATGTCATTCCTGACTTTGGTCTTTGCTTCATACTTTGGCAGCTGCTGTTAAGCAGATCACGGTGCACCGTGTTGCTGCACTACTGAAAATCACTAGGGGGCAAATTCGTCGACTCTTCCATAGGTAAGATTATAAACACAGTAGGTCTGGAGAACCCCCTTAACAGTTGAGGATTTATTAGAGTTACTCATCCAAAGGACTTTTAGGTGAACTGATCAGTATTGACACCTGAGATCAGTGGAGGAAGAGGGAATATCTTAGTGAAACCTCTTCTCCTTTTCTTATTTCAGTAGTGTGCTCAAAAGTCTGATATTCCTGGCACAGAGGAAGAAGAAAGTCAGATGAAGAAAGAAGTTGCTAGTCACAGCTGCAGACCATTTGCTGGTCAGCAGATCTAGACTACTTTGTTTAAAATCTGTGTCATGAAGCAGGTTCCATAGAGCCTTGATAATGACTCCCGATGAATAATTTGAGCAGCAGCTTAGATGTTGATCCTATCTCTGTCTCTTACTGGTTTTGCTGGAAAAAGCACAGCTTTTCTCCTCTGACCCTGAAAGGACAGGAAACTATAATGTGATGGATCCTTCATGATGCATTCTTCATGATCAAATAATGGAATGAGTATGCAAAATTATTATCATAAATACTGGAGAACCTAAATGATGTAACTCCAAGCAGAAAATCCTTAATTCAAAACAGTTCCCATTTTCTTGAATAACTGTGTGTGACACTTCCTTATTAAAAAAAACAAAAACCAAGCCAACAAAACAGCAAACCATATGTACGTTTTCCTGATTGCTATTGTAATCATTGAACTGAACTTAAAATGTAGCCAGAAGTATGTCTTTGAGGCAAGTACACTGAAAACAGCCTTGGATTTTACTGCTTTGGGCAATACAGGGGACTGGAAATGCTAGATGAACTTTTAAAAAAATGCATGTTGAATTGTGAAGTAGAATTTTTGAGAAGTTTGACGTAAAACATCATGGAGGTGCATGAGGCTATATAGAAGGAGACATTGATTGTCAAGTTGTATTCAGGGAACTCCTGCTAGATTCTCAAAGAAAATAAGAAAAATATACTTCTGAGTGATAGCTGCCTTTTCAAACTCAGCTGAAAAGCAGATTCACAACATTTTCAAGTACTTCTAAGAAACTTGTTGGTCTTTAGGTTGTTTGTTGATGTCTAATACCGAACAAAAAGGAGTTTATTCCTGAGAATCTGAAATAAAACTGTCTGTTTTTATAACAGAGGCTTAGTAAAATGTGTAAAAGCTAGATGTTGTGTAACAGTTTTCAGTATCACTGATATTCATAAGGCAGACTGTTATTAAGCATGAATGCTTATTAAATACTAGAGCCAAATTCAACTCTTCTGCAAATCAGAATGCCAGAGTTTTCCTGGCACTCTTCTTAATGGGTGCATTCTTTTGGGGAATGGAAGGCTTATGATCTGTTTTTATTAAGCTTTTCTCTTTTTGATACTCTACAAATTAAATAGATATTTTAAATGCACTGTGTACCTAACCTTTGTATGCTATCGTTTACATGGCAAATGCACATTTATAATACATAAGCTGAGCAGTCTGGTTTTGTATCCTTCTGCAGAAAATGTTTTTAGGCAACTTCTAACCTTTGCAGTCCTCTTCTGGTTTTAACTATGATGCGATAAAGATAGTTCAGTAGGAAAAATAATAGGAATTTATCACTAGCCACAGAAAATCTTGTGAAGATAGTAGCAAAATGCCAATCACGGAGGATTTTGCCTTTTTTATTATTCTGTGTACCTTGTTAACTTTGCCGTTTTCAGTGACATATCTGTCCATATGAAACATAAAAATACTTACCATATGGAATATGTGTCTCCATATTAGGGATATCTGCAACCCTATTATTAAAGAGTAACAATGGCAGAAACAGAATTGACAGTTACTTTGGAAGATGTGGAAAAAAAAATATTGATAACCGAAATACCAGTAGTCCCTCTTGTAAAGGGCAGAAATACTAAAAACAAAAAAGGAAAATGGCTGGAGTAGTTTAATAAAATTTACTTACTCATATTTATTAAGTGTGATGCTATAAAATGTTAGGAGAGTGCCTAGCTTTTGAACAACATCCACACAAAGGAGTTGTCAAGCTTAAATTTGTATAATAGTTAACTGCATGGTCTGCTTCACATTTCAAAGGGGTTTTTTTGTGTTCTCTGTAGCACAGCTGTTTCTCTTTAAGAGTACAAATGGACTCAAATTAGCTTGTGCTTAGCTCTACTGCAATAACTAGATTGCCACCAGGGCATGGGCTGCTTAAATGAAAGCTAGCATATAAAACTGTAAACATTTTTGTAGTTAATTTTTCTGTCAAATAGCTTGAAGAAGGAAGATATGTGTTAAATATCTATTAAGAAAAGCTGGCACTTAATGAAGTGAGTCCTCATTGTCTTTGAATCTGCTGTTCTGATGTATCAGCATATATCGTACATCTGTTCCACATTTTTTTTTATTTTTATTTTTGAGTGTACATTTGCCATTCTTTTTCTCCCCCCTTCCATATTTTTGTCTAACTTTCTTCAGTGACTTTGTGTCATAAAGCCTTCATCAACTGAGGAGAGCTGAACATGGTTTAGAAGAGAATGTCAAAATCCTTCATGTGTTATGTCAAGATCAATGTAAAATAACAAATAGTGTAACAAATAATGTAGTGGTTTGTTTACCTTTTTGGCATTATTTTGCAGTCTTTGCTCAATAGTGTTGACTTTAAGTTCATACTTAGTCTTGCTTGTACTGGGGTTCATAGAGGAAGAAACAGATAAGCCGGGTGCGTCTTGTTCATAAGTTCACTGAGACCTGAAGTATTTGGCAGTCGTCTTTATGTAATTGGTTTATCCACTACCAATTTCCATCTTTCTTCTGCACAGAGAGATCCTCCATGACGGTAACTCCCCATGTTATTTGAATTGTCAGTCATCTCAGCTATTGGATTCCAAAGTTGTAGGACCCAAGAACTGCTCTCCAAACAAGGGAAAGTAAAATATTTCTTTAGAGCTAGAACTTGGACTCTTTTGATAGTTATGATATTCAGCTTGATAAATAATAAAAAATGTAATTCAAATGGCTTTACTTGAAAGGCAGAATAAATTTACATCAATATAATGGCTGAGATAGCTGTTGTTATACTGTATATCAGTATAATTAGTTTAATTATAACTAAGCTATGGTTACATTAATTATATTTTAACCTTGGTTTTTTATAATGTTAATTGAGCATTAGTATGCAGTGAATTGAATGTGTAGTTAAGATTACAAAGGAATGTCTAACTACTTTTGCAATTTGTAAATTTATATTTCATTTTGATTAATGGAATTTATCTCTCTATGGAAGCCATTTTAAGTGCCATATATATCACTGCCTTTATTTTAAATGCATTAGAAAACTGCAGAAAAAGCATACAAAAATGAAGCAATGTGCACAGCTGAGTTAATAATGAAACTACTTTTTCCAAAAATAACCCTAAGGCTGATATTGAGGGTCCTAAGTTGTCTGCAGAAACTTGAAGCTGTGATATAACTTGGTCAGCCCACAACTACCCGTAAGGTATGTTGCTGGTAATCACTATAACAAATAAGGACCCAATCTAGACTCTGCAATAAGCAGCCTAGCCTTCTGGCCTTAAAAAGATCAGCTGAGGAATAACTTCGATTAAAAAATGTTATTCATTCAATTTAATTTATTATCCCCAGTATCTTGGAAGTCTGGCAAGTTTCTTTCATCGATAGTACAAAACTCTGTAAGATGATCACTCCAAAGTTATAGAAGCCTCCTTTAGTCCAGGATTTTTTTCGGGATGATTATCACCAAAGTATCATAATTGTCACTTTATAAATGGAGACCAAAATACTTATAAAGGGGTGGAATTTAATATCTTCTACGCTTGAAGTGCCAAACTGCTATTTTTCTTGAGAAAACCATATATTCTCTTGAACTCTTCCGAAAGTGTATGACAAATGTAATTTTTCTACCTTAAAATTTTGTTTAACATATAAAGTTTTCTGGACATGCTGTTGATTTCATCTGTTGAAGTTGTTCCAATTTAGAAGAAAAATTAAATAGTAAGTGGAAGTATCGACTGCATATAACAATATAGTCTAAAAATGAATTCCTTGCTAGGAAGGAGAATACTTGTGTTGCATGTAAGTTCTGTCTTCTCTTGATCAAGATCTGTAGCCAAAGTTACTAAGAGAATTTAAACATAACAATTACTCAGTGTTTTTATAATGATGCGGACAATCCTGTAGTAGTGTAGAAGTCTGGTTTCCTCCCTATAGTTTTTAGATTTTACACTAGAATTCATCGTGTCTACTTTATTACGGAAAAGAAAGGCTAAGAGGGATTCGAGTCTGTACTTAGATGTTCTTTCTCTCTTGATAAAACAAACAAGCTTATTTTTATTTCCTGTATGTCCTGTTGTTTATATGAATGGCCTAATGAGAAATGCTAGCATGCTGATTATAAAAGGGCAGAAAACAAACATCTGTTTTTCCCTAGCTTCAGAAAAACCCAACATTTTTCTGCATGCTAATACATATTTCAGAAAATACTAATAGAATATATTTCCAATTTGATTTTGATAAGATCATGTATGAAGATGTTTGTTAAGGCATAGGAGGATAATAATTGGTTTAATGAATGACATCAAAATTTAGGAAAAAAGCAAAAGCATTTACAGCGTATCAATTAGTTTAAAAGTTTTCTGGTATCGTGCCATAACTACTTGAAACATTCATTTCATTTAGACCCATGAAAATGAAATCTGAGAGATTAACTGAATTTCAAGGAAAATCAGTTTCCAGAGATGAGGGCAGTTTTCTTGTTTAAGATATGCATTCTAATTAAAAATTATCATGTGATTTTTCTTTCAACTATTCTTTTCAGTATTCAGAAAAAGCTTAGGACCTGACTAAACAAAACTTGAACGTGTTCTCCAGCTTTTTGATTTGGAAATCTACTCGGTGATATTTCTGAGGGAAGAACAAACATTGTACTATACATACCAACAAAGTCTCGGTTAAAGACCAGAATCTTTGTATGGCACTTTTTTTTTTTTTTTTTCCTCTCTTCTTGTTAGATTGGTTCCTGCTTGGCAGATAGGTCCACAAGTTCTTTAGTGAATACATTAGAATCTCTCTATTAATGGGACCTCTTTAGGTGATCAAGGTCAGCAACAATGGATAAAGTTGCACGATAAGGACCAAACTGCCTAAGAATATTAAATGATCTATTTTCAATGTGCTCTTCCTTTATGAAAGCTAAAGGTCAGTATGTGGGGTATCGTTCATCTAAGGCTGTGTGCTTTACAAGAGGCACGCACTAAAATCCTACCTGTACAGTTAGGATTGGGAACACCGATGTGTTTTTATTTCCTCATTCAAACTGAGTAACTATCAGTAATATAGTTCTAGCTAAAGATGTCTGTTATTTTTTTTTGCAGCTGTACATACTTATTTCTTATTCTTCATGTTATGGACCCACTCCAGACTAGCTATTTCTATCTAGCTACAGGGTTTATGCTGAGTAAATGTCCCTGAAGTTACCCCTGAGTGTGATTTGTTCTCTTGTGTCTGAACTTGGCTTATGACCAAAAGCCTGGTCTCTTGTAACTCTTCTTTTGGTGCAGCTGCTGTCTTTAAATCTTGTTACAGTGCCTGAATCTTCCCGGTAAAACAAACCTCAGACATATCTTGCTGTGTTCAGCAGCACATGGATAACATTTCACTCTGGACTGTGTGTCATTGTGCTAGAGTTGATTAAATAAGGAATTCACGGCTTCTGACAAATTATGCAAAAAGATCTGTATCTTACAGTAAAGATGACCTTAAAAATGAATTTGATTCGGTTTGGCTATGGGTGGCAACTCAGCTGTTAAAATTCTGTATGTGCTTCATTTAAAATATCTAAGTGGAGATAAATTCATGAGGAAGTAAACTTCTGCTGTACTCTTTCCTCTGTCACTCATTTTCTTTTTGGCTCAGTCTTCACCCAGAGAGATGTCTACAGGCAGTTAACTTCCTTGGCACCATTCAAACCTACAAAGACACTAATATTTTTTTATTTTTGACTTTAAGAACAGAGGACCATTTTAATTAATCCCCGGCAAAATTTGTCATAGACATGATAATTTATCTTTTGATAGCATTAAAATACATTTTGATGTTGTGGTTCATTCTGTAAAATACAGAATTTGTGTTTTCTTTTTCTCCCCAGACTTCTGAATCTCATTAACAGGAGATACATATTTATATTTTTCACTAATGCTGGTATTTCTAGATCCTGCATTTAATGCATTTAGTTTTTGTTTAAATGGTTAATCATATATTTAGTTGTCTTAACCAGGAGTGTAGAAAACCACTAAGGGGGAAACTGTTCTGTTACTGAGGATCTTTGAAAAACTTTTTTTTTTTTCCAAAGCTCAGATGATTTATTTTTTTTATTATTAAGTATCTTAAAATTGACAGGTCTTTTATCTTTTATGTACATGTAAATCAGCATCATTGAATGTTGAATTAGATGTTGGAATAAATAGGATTGATTAAGTGTCATTATGGGTAATGAGACATCCTTGCAATCAAGCTTACTTTTTAGCAATGAATGTAATTTCAACTAATGCTGTGCAGCTACAAAGTGATGGCCAAAGTCTCTTAAATCAGGGTATTTTTTTTTCTCCCCTGTATTGTCTTTTAACCCACTGGACTTTAATATTTTCCAGTTTTTTTCATCCTTGTTGTTTAGAGAATGCATGCGTGCATATGTGTGTGCACAGACACACAAAGAATGCACAGCAACATTTCCCTCTCTCTCAACTACTGACCATTTAATATCGACCGTGATGTACACAGCATGGCTTTCAAATATTCCCCCTT